>OX463847.1:4681348-4912348 GCA_949825065.1 Odontocerum albicorne | reverse complement strand
AAACACGTAGAACAAATAGTAATTGTGTGGTGATATTTGACATTTATTCGTAAACTTGGACGTCAGTGGAAGTTTTTCGAGTGAAAAGTATGAACTTTCCGTGTATTTCTAAAAATATTGAAGCAATATATTAAAAATTGGAAAAATTTTAGGTTTGGGACGAAAAGTACTGAAACACGTAAAACAAATAGTAATTGTGTGGTGATTTTGTACATATATTCATAAACTTCGACGTCAATGGAAGTTTTTCGAGTGAAAAGTATGAACTTTCCGTGTATTTCTTAAAATATTTAAGAAAAATATTAAAAATTGGAAAAATTTTAGGTTTGGGACGAAAAGTACTGAAACACGTAGAACAAATAGTAATTGTGTGGTGATTTTGTACATATATTCGTAAACTTGGACGTCAATGGAAGTTTTTCGAGTGAAAAGTATGAACTTTCCGTGTATTTCTCAAATATTGAAGCAATATTTTAAAAATTGGAAAAGTTTTAGGTTTGGGACGAAAAGTACTGAAACACGTAGAACAAATAGTAATTGTGTGGTGATTTTGTACATATATTCATAAACTTGGACGTCAATGGAAGTTTTTCGAGTGAAAAGTATGAACTTTCCGTGTATTTCTCAAAATATTGAAGCAATATTTAAAAAATTGAAAAGTTTTAGGTTTGGGATGAAAAGTACTGAAACACGTAGAACAAATAGTAATTGTGTGGTGATTTTGTACATATATTCATAAACTTGGACGTCAATGGAAGTTTTTCGAGTGAAAAGTATGAACTTTCCGTGTATTTCTTAAAATATTTTAGCAAAATATTAAAAATTGGAAATATTTTAGGTTTGGGACGAAAAGTACTGAAACACGTAGAACAAATAGTAATTGTGTGGTGATTTTGTACATATATTCGTAAACTTGGACGTCAATGGAAGTTTTTTCGAGTGAAAAGAATGAACTTCCCGTGTATTTCTTAAAATATTGAAGCAAAATATTAAAAATTGGAAAAATTTTAGGTTTGGGACGAAAAGTACTGAAACACGTGGAACAAATAGTAATTGTGTGGTGATTTTGTACATATATTCATAAACTTGGACGTCAATGGAAGTTTTTCCGTGTTCGAATCAATAATTGTTCATTACGCCACGCGTTTCCAGTAAAAGATAACAGAGGTCCGCCCTATCATTCGCATAAATTATATCTTGACCCGAGCAAGTAGTCCCGGAAAAGCATAGTTGAGATAAGTAAATATATATTGTGAACACAATGCTATGGCGTTTTGGTAAAGAGGTACAAGTCATCAATTACTTATTTGTCAGTTTGAAGTTTTGCAACACTTGTATTCCTGAAATACATAATTTATGTATTCAAAATTCCTGAAATACATAATTTATGTATAAATAATTTATGTATTCAAAGTTTACCTTTAAAATTTACCTGAGGTCTGTATTTCAGAATACAAGTGTTGCAAAACTTCAAAAAAAACTGATATACGTAGAACAAATAGTAATTGTGTGGTAATTTTGTACATATATTCGTAAACTTAGACGTCAATGGAAGTTTTTCGAGTGAAAAGTATGCACTTTCCGTGTATTTCTCAAAATATTGAAGCAATATATTAAAAATTGGAAACATTTTCGGTTTGGGACGAAAAGTACTGAAACACGTTGAACAAATAGTAATTGTGTGGGGATATTTGACATTTATTCGTAAACTTGGACGTCAATGGAAGATTTTCGAGTGAAAAGTATGAACTTTCCGTGTATTTCTTAAAATATTTAAGCAAAATATTAAAAATTGGAAAAATTTTAGGTTTGGGACGAAAAGTACTGAAACACGTAGAACAAATAGTAATTGTGTGGTGATTTTGTACATATATTCATAAACTTGGACGTCAATGGAAGTTTTTCGAGTGAAAAGTATGAACTTTCCGTGTTTTTCTGAAAATATTTAAGCAAAATATAAAAAATTGGAAAAATTTTAGGTTTGGGACGAAAAGTACTGAAACACGTAGAACAAATAGTAATTGTGTGGTGAGAATGGACATTTATTCGTAAACTTGGACGTCAATGGAAGTTTTTCGAGTGAAAAGTATGAACTTTCCGTGTATTTCTCAAAATATTGAAACAATATATTAAAAATGGAAAAATTTTAGGTTTGGGACGAAAAGTACTGAAACACGTAGAACAAATAGTTATTGTGTGGTGATATTTGACATTTATTCGTAAACTTGGACGTCAATGGAAGTTTTTCGAGTGAAAAGTATGAACTTTCCGTGTATTTCTCAAAATATTGAAGCAATATATTAAAAATTGGATTTTTTTTTATGTTTGGGACGAAAAGTACTGAAACACGTAGAACAAATAGTAATTGTGTGGTGATTTTGTACATATATTCATAAACTTGGACGTCAATGGAAGTTTTTCGAGTGAAAAGTATGAACTTTCCGTGTATTTCTTTAAATATTATAAATTGGAAAAATTTGAGGTTTGGGACGAAAAGTACTGTAACACGTTGAACAAATAGTAATTGTGTGGTGATTTTGTACATATATTCATAAACTTGGACATCAATGGAAGTTTTTCGAGTGAAAAGTATGAACTTTCCGTGTATTTTTTAAAATATTTAAGCAAAATATTAAAAATTGGAAAAATTTTAGATTTGGGACGAAAAGTACTAAAACACGTAGAACAAATAGTAATTGTGTGGTGATATTTGACATTTATTCGTAAACTTGGACGTCAATGGAAGTTTTTCGAGTGAAAAGTATGAACTTTCCGTGTATTTCTCAAAATATTGAAGCAATATATTAAAAATTGGAATTTTATTAGGTTTGGGACGAAAAGTACTGAAACACGTAGAACAAATAGTAATTGTGTGGTGATTTTGTACGTATATTCGTAAACTTGGACGTCAAAGGCAGTTTTTTGAGTGAAAAGTATGAACTTTCCGTGTATTTCTTAAAATATTGAAGCAATATATTGAAAATTGGAAAAATTTGAGTTTTGGGACGGAAAATATTGAAACACGTAGAACAAATAGTAATTGTGTGGTGATATTTGACATTTATTCGTAAACTTGGACGTCAGTGGAAGTTTTTCGAGTGAAAAGTATGAACTTTCCGTGTATTTCTAAAAATATTGAAGCAATATATTAAAAATTGGAAAAATTTTAGGTTTGGGACGAAAAGTACTGAAACACGTAAAACAAATAGTAATTGTGTGGTGATTTTGTACATATATTCATAAACTTCGACGTCAATGGAAGTTTTTCGAGTGAAAAGTATGAACTTTCCGTGTATTTCTTAAAATATTTAAGAAAAATATTAAAAATTGGAAAAATTTTAGGTTTGGGGAAAAGTACTGAAACACGTAGAACAAATAGTAATTGTGTGGTGATTTTGTACATATATTCGTAAACTTGGACGTCAATGGAAGTTTTCGAGTGAAAAGTATGAACTTTCCGTGTATTTCTCAAAATATTGAAGCAATATTTTAAAAATTGGAAAAGTTTTAGGTTTGGGACGAAAAGTACTGAAACACGTAGAACAATAGTAATTGTGTGGTGATTTTTGTACATATATTCATAAACTTGGACGTCAATGGAAGTTTTTCGAGTGAAAAGTATGAACTTTCCGTGTATTTCTCAAAATATTGAAGCAATATTTAAAAAATTGGAAAAGTTTTAGGTTTGGGACGAAAAGTACTGAAACACGTAGAACAAATAGTAATTGTGTGGTGATTTTGTACATATATTCATAAACTTGGACGTCAATGGAAGTTTTTCGAGTGAAAAGTATGAACTTTCCGTGTATTTCTTAAAATATTTAAGCAAAATATTAAAAATTGGAAATATTTTAGGTTTGGGACGAAAAGTACTGAAACACGTAGAACAAATAGTAATTGTGTGGTGATTTTGTACATATATTCGTAAACTTGGACGTCAATGGAAGTTTTTCGAGTGAAAAGAATGAACTTCCCGTGTATTTCTTAAAATATTGAAGCAAAATATTAAAAATTGGAAAAATTGTTATGTTTGGGACGAAAAGTACTGAAACACGTGGAACAAATAGTAATTGTGTGGTGATTTTTGTACATATATTCATAAACTTGGACGTCAATGGAAGTTTTTCCGTGTTCGAATCAATAATTGTTCATTACGCCACGCGTTTCCAGTAAAAGATAACAGAGGTCCGCCCTATCATTCGCATAAATTATATCTTGACCCGAGCAAGTAGTCCCGGAAAAGCATAGTTGAGATAAGTAAATATATATTGTGAACACAATGCTATGGCGTTTTGGTAAAGAGGTACAAGTCATCAATTACTTATTTGTCAGTTTGAAGTTTTGCAACACTTGTATTCTTGAAATACATAATTTATGTATTCAAAATTCCTGAAATACATAATTTATGTATAAATAATTTATGTATTCAAAGTTTACCTTTAAAATTTACCTGAGGTCTGTATTTCAGGAATACAAGTGTTGCAAAACTTCAAAAAAAAACTGATATACGTAGAACAAATAGTAATTGTGTGGTAATTTTGTACATATATTCGTAAACTTAGACGTCAATGGAAGTTTTTCGAGTGAAAAGTATGCACTTTCCGTGTATTTCTCAAAATATTGAAGCAATATATTAAAAATTGGAAACATTTTCGGTTTGGGACGAAAAGTACTGAAACACGTTGAACAAATAGTAATTGTGTGGGGATATTTGACATTTATTCGTAAACTTGGACGTCAATGGAAGATTTTCGAGTGAAAAGTATGAACTTTCCGTGTATTTCTTAAAATATTTAAGCAAAATATTAAAAATTGGAAAAATTTTAGGTTTGGGACGAAAAGTACTGAAACACGTAGAACAAATAGTAATTGTGTGGTGATTTTGTACATATATTCATAAACTTGGACGTCAATGGAAGTTTTTCGAGTGAAAAGTATGAACTTTCCGTGTTTTTCTGAAAATATTTAAGCAAAATATAAAAAATTGGAAAAATTTTAGGTTTGGGACGAAAAGTACTGAAACACGTTGAACAAATAGTAATTGTGTGGTGATATTTGACATTTATTCGTAAACTTGGACGTCAATGGAAGTTTTTCGAGTGAAAAGTATGAACTTTCCGTGTATTTCTCAAAATATTGAAACAATATATTAAAAATTGGAAAAATTTTAGGTTTGGGACGAAAAGTACTGAAACACGTAGAACAAATAGTTATTGTGTGGTGATATTTGACATTTATTCGTAAACTTGGACGTCAATGGAAGTTTTTCGAGTGAAAAGTATGAACTTTCCGTGTATTTCTCAAAATATTGAAGCAATATATTAAAAATTGGATTTTTTTTTATGTTTGGGACGAAAAGTACTGAAACACGTAGAACAAATAGTAATTGTGTGGTGATTTTGTACATATATTCATAAACTTGGACGTCAATGGAAGTTTTTCGAGTGAAAAGTATGAACTTTCCGTGTATTTCTTTAAATATTATAAATTGTAAAAATTTGAGGTTTGGGACGAAAAGTACTGTAACACGTTGAACAAATAGTAATTGTGTGGTGATTTTGTACATATATTCATAAACTTGGACATCAATGGAAGTTTTTCGAGTGAAAAGTATGAACTTTCCGTGTATTTTTTAAAATATTTAAGCAAAATATTAAAAATTGGAAAAATTTTAGATTTGGGACGAAAAGTACTAAAACACGTAGAACAAATAGTAATTGTGTGGTGATATTTGACATTTATTCGTAAACTTGGACGTCAATGGAAGTTTTTCGAGTGAAAAGTATGAACTTTCCGTGTATTTCTCAAAATATTGAAGCAATATATTAAAAATTGGAATTTTATTAGGTTTGGGACGAAAAGTACTGAAACACGTAGAACAAATAGTAATTGTGTGGTGATTTTGTACGTATATTCGTAAACTTGGACGTCAAAGGCAGTTTTTTGAGTGAAAAGTATGAACTTTCCGTGTATTTCTTAAAATATTGAAGCAATATATTGAAAATTGGAAAAATTTGAGTTTTGGGACGGAAAATATTGAAACACGTAGAACAAATAGTAATTGTGTGGTGATATTTGACATTTATTCGTAAACTTGGACGTCAGTGGAAGTTTTTCGAGTGAAAAGTATGAACTTTCCGTGTATTTCTAAAAATATTGAAGCAATATATTAAAAATTGGAAAAATTTTAGGTTTGGGACGAAAAGTACTGAAACACGTAAAACAAATAGTAATTGTGTGGTGATTTTGTACATATATTCATAAACTTCGACGTCAATGGAAGTTTTTCGAGTGAAAAGTATGAACTTTCCGTGTATTTCTTAAAATATTTAAGAAAAATATTAAAAATTGGAAAAATTTTAGGTTTGGGACGAAAAGTACTGAAACACGTAGAACAAATAGTAATTGTGTGGTGATTTTGTACATATATTCGTAAACTTGGACGTTAATGGAAGTTTTTCGAGTGAAAAGTATGAACTTTCCGTGTATTTCTCAAAATATTGAAGCAATATTTTAAAAATTGGAAAAGTTTTAGGTTTGGGACGAAAAGTACTGAAACACGTAGAACAAATAGTAATTGTGTGGTGATTTTGTACATATATTCATAAACTTGGACGTCAATGGAAGTTTTTCGAGTGAAAAGTATGAACTTTCCGTGTTTTTCTGAAAATATTTAAGCAAAATATAAAAAATTGGAAAAATTTTAGGTTTGGGACGAAAAGTACTGAAACACGTAGAACAAATAGTAATTGTGTGGTGATATTTGACATTTATTCGTAAACTTGGACGTCAATGGAAGTTTTTCGAGTGAAAAGTATGAACTTTCCGTGTATTTCTCAAAATATTGAAACAATATATTAAAAATTGGAAAAATTTTAGGTTTGGGACGAAAAGTACTGAAACACGTAGAACAAATAGTTATTGTGTGGTGATATTTGACATTTATTCGTAAACTTGGACGTCAATGGAAGTTTTTCGAGTGAAAAGTATGAACTTTCCGTGTATTTCTCAAAATATTGAAGCAATATATTAAAAAATTGGATTTTTTTTTATGTTTGGGACGAAAAGTACTGAAACACGTAGAACAAATAGTAATTGTGTGGTGATTTTGTACATATATTCATAAACTTGGACGTCAATGGAAGTTTTTCGAGTGAAAAGTATGAACTTTCCGTGTATTTCTTTAAATATTATAAATTGTAAAAATTTGAGGTTTGGGACGAAAAGTACTGTAACACGTTGAACAAATAGTAATTGTGTGGTGATTTTGTACATATATTCATAAACTTGGACATCAATGGAAGTTTTTCGAGTGAAAAGTATGAACTTTCCGTGTATTTTTTAAAATTTTTAAGCAAAATATTAAAAATTGGAAAAATTTTAGATTTGGGACGAAAAGTACTAAAACACGTAGAACAAATAGTAATTGTGTGGTGATATTTGACATTTATTCGTAAACTTGGACGTCAATGGAAGTTTTTCGAGTGAAAAGTATGAACTTTCCGTGTATTTCTCAAAATATTGAAGCAATATATTAAAAATTGGAATTTTATTAGGTTTGGGACGAAAAGTACTGAAACACGTAGAACAAATAGTAATTGTGTGGTGATTTTGTACGTATATTCGTAAACTTGGACGTCAAAGGCAGTTTTTTGAGTGAAAAGTATGAACTTTCCGTGTATTTCTTAAAATATTGAAGCAATATATTGAAAATTGGAAAAATTTGAGTTTTGGGACGGAAAATATTGAAACACGTAGAACAAATAGTAATTGTGTGGTGATATTTGACATTTATTCGTAAACTTGGACGTCAGTGGAAGTTTTTCGAGTGAAAAGTATGAACTTTCCGTGTATTTCTTAAAATATTGAAGCAATATATTAAAAATTGGAAAAATTTTAGGTTTGGGACGAAAAGTACTGAAACACGT
Source organism: Odontocerum albicorne (assembly GCA_949825065.1). Classification (NCBI taxonomy): domain Eukaryota; kingdom Metazoa; phylum Arthropoda; class Insecta; order Trichoptera; family Odontoceridae; genus Odontocerum; species Odontocerum albicorne. Next base: position 4,904,420 of record OX463847.1, on the reverse strand, counting down.
AAAACAAATAGTAATTGTGTGGTGATTTTGTACATATATTCATAAACTTCGACGTCAATGGAAGTTTTTCGAGTGAAAAGTATGAACTTTCCGTGTATTTCTTAAAATATTTAAGAAAAATATTAAAAATTGGAAAAATTTTAGGTTTGGGACGAAAAGTACTGAAACACGTAGAACAAATAGTAATTGTGTGGTGATTTTGTACATATATTCGTAAACTTGGACGTCAATGGAAGTTTTTCGAGTGAAAAGTATGAACTTTCCGTGTATTTCTCAAAATATTGAAGCAATATTTTAAAAATTGGAAAAGTTTTAGGTTTGGGACGAAAAGTACTGAAACACGTAGAACAAATAGTAATTGTGTGGTGATTTTGTACATATATTCATAAACTTGGACGTCAATGGAAGTTTTTCGAGTGAAAAGTATGAACTTTCCGTGTATTTCTCAAAATATTGAAGCAATATTTAAAAAATTGGAAAAGTTTTAGGTTTGGGATGAAAAGTTCTGAAACACGTAGAACAAATAGTAATTGTGTGGTGATTTTGTACATATATTCATAAACTTGGACGTCAATGGAAGTTTTTCGAGTGAAAAGTATGAACTTTCCGTGTATTTCTTAAAATATTTAAGCAAAATATTAAAAATTGGAAATATTTTAGGTTTGGGACGAAAAGTACTGAAACACGTAGAACAAATAGTAATTGTGTGGTGATTTTGTACATATATTCGTAAACTTGGACGTCAATGGAAGTTTTTCGAGTGAAAAGAATGAACTTCCCGTGTATTTCTTAAAATATTGAAGCAAAATATTAAAAATTGGAAAAATTTTAGGTTTGGGACGAAAAGTACTGAAACACGTGGAACAAATAGTAATTGTGTGGTGATTTTGTACATATATTCATAAACTTGGACGTCAATGGAAGTTTTTCCGTGTTTTCGAATCAATAATTGTTCATTACGCCACGCGTTTCCAGTAAAAGATAACAGAGGTCCGCCCTATCATTCGCATAAATTATATCTTGACCCGAGCAAGTAGTCCCGGAAAAGCATAGTTGAGATAAGTAAATATATATTGTGAACACAATGCTATGGCGTTTTGGTAAAGAGGTACAAGTCATCAATTACTTATTTGTCAGTTTGAAGTTTTGCAACACTTGTATTCCTGAAATACATAATTTATGTATTCAAAATTCCTGAAATACATAATTTATGTATAAATAATTTATGTATTCAAAGTTTACCTTTAAAATTTACCTGAGGTCTGTATTTCAGGAATACAAGTGTTGCAAAACTTCAAAAAAAAACTGATATACGTAGAACAAATAGTAATTGTGTGGTAATTTTGTACATATATTCGTAAACTTAGACGTCAATGGAAGTTTTTCGAGTGAAAAGTATGCACTTTCCGTGTATTTCTCAAAATATTGAAGCAATATATTAAAAATTGGAAACATTTTCGGTTTGGGACGAAAAGTACTGAAACACGTTGAACAAATAGTAATTGTGTGGGGATATTTGACATTTATTCGTAAACTTGGACGTCAATGGAAGATTTTCGAGTGAAAAGTATGAACTTTCCGTGTATTTCTTAAAATATTTAAGCAAAATATTAAAAATTGGAAAAATTTTAGGTTTGGGACGAAAAGTACTGAAACACGTAGAACAAATAGTAATTGTGTGGTGATTTTGTACATATATTCATAAACTTGGACGTCAATGGAAGTTTTTCGAGTGAAAAGTATGAACTTTCCGTGTTTTTCTGAAAATATTTAAGCAAAATATAAAAAATTGGAAAAATTTTAGGTTTGGGACGAAAAGTACTGAAACACGTAGAACAAATAGTAATTGTGTGGTGATATTTGACATTTATTCGTAAACTTGGACGTCAATGGAAGTTTTTCGAGTGAAAAGTATGAACTTTCCGTGTATTTCTCAAAATATTGAAACAATATATTAAAAATTGGAAAAATTTTAGGTTTGGGACGAAAAGTACTGAAACACGTAGAACAAATAGTTATTGTGTGGTGATATTTGACATTTATTCGTAAACTTGGACGTCAATGGAAGTTTTTCGAGTGAAAAGTATGAACTTTCCCTGTATTTCTCAAAATATTGAAGCAATATATTAAAAATTGGATTTTTTTTTATGTTTGGGACGAAAAGTACTGAAAGACGTAGAACAAATAGTAATTGTGTGGTGATTTTGTACATATATTCATAAACTTGGACGTCAATGGAAGTTTTTCGAGTGAAAAGTATGAACTTTCCGTGTATTTCTTTAAATATTATAAATTGGAAAAATTTGAGGTTTGGGACGAAAAGTACTGTAACACGTTGAACAAATAGTAATTGTGTGGTGATTTTGTACATATATTCATAAACTTGGACATCAATGGAAGTTTTTCGAGTGAAAAGTATGAACTTTCCGTGTATTTTTTAAAATATTTAAGCAAAATATTAAAAATTGGAAAAATTTTAGATTTGGGACGAAAAGTACTAAAACACGTAGAACAAATAGTAATTGTGTGGTGATATTTGACATTTATTCGTAAACTTGGACGTCAATGGAAGTTTTTCGAGTGAAAAGTATGAACTTTCCGTGTATTTCTCAAAATATTGAAGCAATATATTAAAAATTGGAATTTTATTAGGTTTGGGACGAAAAGTACTGAAACACGTAGAACAAATAGTAATTGTGTGGTGATTTTGTACGTATATTCGTAAACTTGGACGTCAAAGGCAGTTTTTTGAGTGAAAAGTATGAACTTTCCGTGTATTTCTTAAAATATTGAAGCAATATATTGAAAATTGGAAAAATTTGAGTTTTGGGACGGAAAATATTGAAACACGTAGAACAAATAGTAATTGTGTGGTGATATTTGACATTTATTCGTAAACTTGGACGTCAGTGGAAGTTTTTCGAGTGAAAAGTATGAACTTTCCGTGTATTTCTAAAAATATTGAAGCAATATATTAAAAATTGGAAAAATTTTAGGTTTGGGACGAAAAGTACTGAAACACGTAAAACAAATAGTAATTGTGTGGTGATTTTGTACATATATTCATAAACTTCGACGTCAATGGAAGTTTTTCGAGTGAAAAGTATGAACTTTCCGTGTATTTCTTAAAATATTTAAGCAAAATATTAAAAATTGGAAAAATTTTAGGTTTGGGACGAAAAGTACTGAAACACGTAGAACAAATAGTAATTGTGTGGTGATTTTGTACATATATTCGTAAACTTGGACGTCAATGGAAGTTTTTCGAGTGAAAAGTATGAACTTTCCGTGTATTTCTCAAAATATTGAAGCAATATTTTAAAAATTGGAAAAGTTTTAGGTTTGGGACGAAAAGTACTGAAACACGTAGAACAAATAGTAATTGTGTGGTGATTTTGTACATATATTCATAAACTTGGACGTCAATGGAAGTTTTTTCGAGTGAAAAGTATGAACTTTCCGTGTATTTCTCAAAATATTGAAGCAATATTTAAAAAATTGGAAAAGTTTTAGGTTTGGGACGAAAAGTACTGAAACACGTAGAACAAATAGTAATTGTGTGGTGATTTTGTACATATATTCATAAACTTGGACGTCAATGGAAGTTTTTCGAGTGAAAAGTATGAACTTTCCGTGTATTTCTTAAAATATTTAAGCAAAATATTAAAAATTGGAAATATTTTAGGTTTGGGACGAAAAGTACTGAAACACGTAGAACAAATAGTAATTGTGTGGTGATTTTGTACATATATTCGTAAACTTGGACGTCAATGGAAGTTTTTCGAGTGAAAAGAATGAACTTCCCGTGTATTTCTTAAAATATTGAAGCAAAATATTAAAAATTGGAAAAATTTTAGGTTTGGGACGAAAAGTACTGAAACACGTGGAACAAATAGTAATTGTGTGGTGATTTTGTACATATATTCATAAACTTGGACGTCAATGGAAGTTTTTCCGTGTTCGAATCAATAATTGTTCATTACGCCACGCGTTTCCAGTAAAAGATAACAGAGGTCCGCCCTATCATTCGCATAAATTATATCTTGACCCGAGCAAGTAGTCCCGGAAAAGCATAGTTGAGATAAGTAAATATATATTGTGAACACAATGCTATGGCGTTTTGGTAAAGAGGTACAAGTCATCAATTACTTATTTGTCAGTTTGAAGTTTTGCAACACTTGTATTCTTGAAATACATAATTTATGTATTCAAAATTCCTGAAATACATAATTTATGTATAAATAATTTATGTATTCAAAGTTTACCTTTAAAATTTACCTGAGGTCTGTATTTCAGGAATACAAGTGTTGCAAAACTTCAAAAAAAACTGATATACGTAGAACAAATAGTAATTGTGTGGTAATTTTGTACATATATTCGTAAACTTAGACGTCAATGGAAGTTTTTCGAGTGAAAAGTATGCACTTTCCGTGTATTTCTCAAAATATTGAAGCAATATATTAAAAATTGGAAACATTTTCGGTTTGGGACGAAAAGTACTGAAACACGTTGAACAAATAGTAATTGTGTGGGGATATTTGACATTTATTCGTAAACTTGGACGTCAATGGAAGATTTTCGAGTGAAAAGTATGAACTTTCCGTGTATTTCTTAAAATATTTAAGCAAAATATTAAAAATTGGAAAAATTTTAGGTTTGGGACGAAAAGTACTGAAACACGTAGAACAAATAGTAATTGTGTGGTGATTTTGTACATATATTCATAAACTTGGACGTCAATGGAAGTTTTTCGAGTCAAAAGTATGAACTTTCCGTGTTTTTCTGAAAATATTTAAGCAAAATATAAAAAATTGGAAAAATTTTAGGTTTGGGACGAAAAGTACTGAAACACGTAGAACAAATAGTAATTGTGTGGTGATATTTGACATTTATTCGTAAACTTGGACGTCAATGGAAGTTTTTCGAGTGAAAAGTATGAACTTTCCGTGTATTTCTCAAAATATTGAAACAATATATTAAAAATTGGAAAAATTTTAGGTTTGGGACGAAAAGTACTGAAACACGTAGAACAAATAGTTATTGTGTGGTGATATTTGACATTTATTCGTAAACTTGGACGTCAATGGAAGTTTTTCGAGTGAAAAGTATGAACTTTCCGTGTATTTCTCAAAATATTGAAGCAATATATTAAAAATTGGATTTTTTTTTATGTTTGGGACGAAAAGTACTGAAACACGTAGAACAAATAGTAATTGTGTGGTGATTTTGTACATATATTCATAAACTTGGACGTCAATGGAAGTTTTTCGAGTGAAAAGTATGAACTTTCCGTGTATTTCTTTAAATATTATAAATTGTAAAAATTTGAGGTTTGGGACGAAAAGTACTGTAACACGTTGAACAAATAGTAATTGTGTGGTGATTTTGTACATATATTCATAAACTTGGACATCAATGGAAGTTTTTCGAGTGAAAAGTATGAACTTTCCGTGTATTTTTTAAAATATTTAAGCAAAATATTAAAAATTGGAAAAATTTTAGATTTGGGACGAAAAGTACTAAAACACGTAGAACAAATAGTAATTGTGTGGTGATATTTGACATTTATTCGTAAACTTGGACGTCAATGGAAGTTTTTCGAGTGAAAAGTATGAACTTTCCGTGTATTTCTCAAAATATTGAAGCAATATATTAAAAATTGGAATTTTATTAGGTTTGGGACGAAAAGTACTGAAACACGTAGAACAAATAGTAATTGTGTGGTGATTTTGTACGTATATTCGTAAACTTGGACGTCAAAGGCAGTTTTTTGAGTGAAAAGTATGAACTTTCCGTGTATTTCTTAAAATATTGAAGCAATATATTGAAAATTGGAAAAATTTGAGTTTTGGGACGGAAAATATTGAAACACGTAGAACAAATAGTAATTGTGTGGTGATATTTGACATTTATTCGTAAACTTGGACGTCAGTGGAAGTTTTTCGAGTGAAAAGTATGAACTTTCCGTGTATTTCTAAAAATATTGAAGCAATATATTAAAAATTGGAAAAATTTTAGGTTTGGGACGAAAAGTACTGAAACACGTAAAACAAATAGTAATTGTGTGGTGATTTTGTACATATATTCATAAACTTCGACGTCAATGGAAGTTTTTCGAGTGAAAAGTATGAACTTTCCGTGTATTTCTTAAAATATTTAAGAAAAATATTAAAAATTGGAAAAATTTTAGGTTTGGGACGAAAAGTACTGAAACACGTAGAACAAATAGTAATTGTGTGGTGATTTTGTACATATATTCGTAAACTTGGACGTCAATGGAAGTTTTTCGAGTGAAAAGTATGAACTTTCCGTGTATTTCTCAAAATATTGAAGCAATATTTTAAAAATTGGAAAAGTTTTAGGTTTGGGACGAAAAGTACTGAAACACGTAGAACAAATAGTAATTGTGTGGTGATTTTGTACATATATTCATAAACTTGGACGTCAATGGAAGTTTTTCGAGTGAAAAGTATGAACTTTCCGTGTATTTCTCAAAATATTGAAGCAATATTTAAAAAATTGGAAAAGTTTTAGGTTTGGGACGAAAAGTACTGAAACACGTAGAACAAATAGTAATTGTGTGGTGATTTTGTACATATATTCATAAACTTGGACGTCAATGGAAGTTTTTCGAGTGAAAAGTATGAACTTTCCGTGTATTTCTTAAAATATTTAAGCAAAATATTAAAAATTGGAAATATTTTAGGTTTGGGACGAAAAGTACTGAAACACGTAGAACAAATAGTAATTGTGTGGTGATTTTGTACATATATTCGTAAACTTGGACGTCAATGGAAGTTTTTCGAGTGAAAAGAATGAACTTCCCGTGTATTTCTTAAAATATTGAAGCAAAATATTAAAAATTGGAAAAATTTTAGGTTTGGGACGAAAAGTACTGAAACACGTGGAACAAATAGTAATTGTGTGGTGATTTTGTACATATATTCATAAACTTGGACGTCAATGGAAGTTTTTCCGTGTCCGAATCAATAATTGTTCATTACGCCACGCGTTTCCAGTAAAAGATAACAGAGGTCCGCCCTATCATTCGCATAAATTATATCTTGACCCGAGCAAGTAGTCCCGGAAAAGCATAGTTGAGATAAGTAAATATATATTGTGAACACAATGCTATGGCGTTTTGGTAAAGAGGTACAAGTCATCAATTACTTATTTGTCAGTTTGAAGTTTTGCAACACTTGTATTCCTGAAATACATAATTTATGTATTCAAAATTCCTGAAATACATAATTTATGTATAAATAATTTATGTATTCAAAGTTTACCTTTAAAATTTACCTGAGGTCTGTATTTCAGGAATACAAGTGTTGCAAAACTTCAAACTGACAAATAAGTAATTGATGATTATACCTCTTTACCAAAACGCCGTAGAATGTATTGTGAACTGTTTCGATTTGATAGGTCACCTTACACCTAGATTTACGCGGTTGCGCTTCACGCGGTTAAGGTGATCTTTTTTGTATTTTTATTTTATTTTGTCTAGTAAATTATTCATATGAACGACAGTTCACTCCTTTCAAGCAACTTGAAGTTAGCGAAGAGACAAATAAGCAACATTAAAAATAACTACTGCATTGTTTCCGTTAAATTTTATTACCAAATTAAATGGTAAGATGTAACATAGTATTTTAAAAGTTAATATTTTTTTAATTAAGAAATAAAAATGTTTCATTATTAATTTCTTTGATTTTTTTGGATTGGTACAGACATTTTAGGTTGGTACATAAATTTTGGGTTGGTATATACATTTTGGGTTGGTACATATATTTTGGGTTGGTACATATATTTTGGGTTAGTACATACCATACATTTTGGGTAGGTATATACATTTTGGGTTGGTACATACATCTTGAGTTGGTAAATACATTTTGGGTTGGTACATACATTTTGGCTGCAGCTATTTCCAGATGTTTAAAGAACACTATCTGGAAAAACAAGTACATACGTGAACATCCAAAGCAAGGTGAGGATATACAAGACCTGTGTCCGCCCCATAATGACATACAGCATAGAGTCCAAAGCCAATACTGTCAGAACCATTAATCTCCTTCGAACCAGCAAAATAAAGGTACTCAGGAGTATCGCTGGCAAAACCCTTCGTGATAGAGTACGAAACACAAAAATCCGAAGGATGTGCGAAGTTGAAGATATTGTCAAATGGGGACGACAGAGAAGAAGGTTATGAAACGAACATGTATCCAGAATGGCGGAAACAAGAGTCGTAAGAATGGCTAGGGACAGTATCCCCCAAGCAAGCAGAACTCCAGGACGACCACCCAAAAGATGGAAAGACAGCTGGCAGTCGACGTCGCAAGAGGGAAACGATGATGCAGGACCATAACAGGCCAACAGGCCTAAAAGAAGCGGAAGAAGAAGGCATACATTTTGCTCGGTTTTTTTATGTTAACTCTCGAATAGCGGATTTGGATGTCGTAGAACGTATCACTGAATGTTATTATTACTGTCATGTCTCAATTAGCACGATTTCGATTTGCGTGAATTTTCATGCAATCAGGGGTTTTCTGTCATATAATCTAAATAATTGTACTATATTTTAATCCATTTCTAAGCAACGGTATATTTTTTGCTTAGATCATCACTGTTCTTCTGTAGACTATAATTTTTTTAGAGATAATCCCCATACGTCCCTGGCAGTAAACTAGTTCCGTCATTAAACAAGAACATGGGAAGATATGTTTCAAATTTTGCTCCAATTCACGTATATTTTGTGTATAAAAGGACACATTATCTTAATTCTACATTTCCTATCATAATAAAGGACATGAGAGACACATACGGAGCGATTTAAATTTCCCTTAGTAAGATCGTTATTGTAAAACATGATTACTTTCCACGAAATTCAAAGGCTTTTCTTAGAAAATTACAAAAGACGAATATATTTGCAGGTAACATTTATAATATTAATTATAAATGTTTTCGACAAACGGCAACAACCTTGAAAGAGTTTACGCTTAATTGTGAACTGATTTCTAATTAAGGTAACACAAATTGGATTTGTAAAACACATAGCATCACGGCGTTTCCCTGTCGGAATAGGCAGAGACGACAGAGCGCCAGATCTCGACACACATCCTACAACACATCAAACAACTCTTACTTTTTCTTTACAATTCCTTCTTTCAAAACACTGTTCCCTCTATCAAACCTTTATTTCCTTACTCGTCGTCTATCGAGTCCTACACTCACATTTGTACAGTATTTTTATTTTGTTTGTCTTTCTTAATTCCTTCGTTTCATACGCCCAAACTATCTCAGTGTCTTTTTCTTCACCTTATTCAACACTTCAACCTTAAGTTCACATCTATTCCTAATCCCTTCATTCCGTATTCTGACATACCTACGTAGAATTTTATAAAAATGTCCTTAATATTTTTGACTAAAATGATTCATTTGAAGATATATTTCAGCCCTGAATATTAAAAAGTTTTCATGTGAACCACAAAATTTAGTGATATATTTAAGGGCCTATCGTAAAACTGCGCATATCTTTCCTTTCAACCCCACGGGTAAATGGTTCAAACTCGAGTGAAATAAGTCACAGCTTTCAAAAAATATCCCGTAAATTCATTTTATATCCAGGATCGTAAATATTTCTTCCAGTTTATTGGCGTCAGAAACGATTGGAAATACTAACCTTATCGACTCAAATTTAAATTATATTGTCTATTAAACTTGAACTTGACTATAAAATGAAAGATTAGAGCAAAATGAAGAATTGTGCTATTTATATAGTATTTTCTCAGATGGCAGAAAAGTTACGAGATATGACAAACGGCGTGTAGCAATAGGAAATAAAGTCAATGGGCCCTTAAAAATATATAATCGAACCAAACTGTATCAAAATCCCTTAAGATCTCGATCTGCTAAGATAATCCACAACTTAAAGGGTCTTTCAAATGAGCGGTTTTTTAAATTTTTGAATAAAACACACAATTTGCTTTGATTTCAAAAAACTTTTTATTCGTCATTAAAGCATAATGTATGACATTTAAACACAAAAAACAATATCCGCCAAAGGTCCACCTTTCGCAGCTCCACAGATGTCCACTCCTTTGTCAAAACTTTCGATGACATGTTGTCATAATTGCGGTTCTAACTCACCAATAACGCGAATAATTTCGTCTTTCAGCTCAGGAATTGTTTGGGGGTCATTCTTATGGACCTGGCTTTTTACGTGACCCCAGAGAAAATATGATCTTGGTGGCCAATTAACAGCACCGTTTCTGGAGGTTACAATACATAAAAAAAATCTCAATTTGAACGTGTTGTTGTATTGTATACGACTGCATTTTTATAAATTTCATACATTAAACTTCTCAAATGTCACAAGACCCAGGCAAGTTCACGACGCCATCTATGTTTTATCCAAGAATTTAAAAAAAACGCTCAAATAGAAAGACCCTTTAGTATCAAATAAGTTAGTTAACTAATGATATTTTAAAAGAGTTACGGAAATTGTATTGTATTGAAGAGGCGAAATATATGTGTTTCGATAGGAAAGTCCTCTCTGCCTTCCTTGATAGGGAGTGTGCATAAAATTATGTATGTATGAACTTATGTTTGCTCTATAACATCCTTCTGGTTGATTGGAACTAATTTCGCATCAACAACCCACCAAGTTGCATTGAACACTACAAAAATGTTTCACAAAAAAAATTTTTTTTTTTCATTTTAGGTCTTTAGAGTTGGATAGTTTCAATTGGAATAAAGTATTGCACAACTAACAAAGAATATTCTAACTCTTAAAGAACACTGTTCACACTTCAAAGATGGTACAGCTTCATCTGGATACATGCATACATTGGATATGTAAAATTTAATATGGAAAATTCACTCCCTGTAATACCCGTAATTCGATCCTACTTATATAGACTTCTCATCATAAACGGTCGTCTTAAAGTGCGTTTTCACTGAGCAACAGAACAAAATTTTCGGTCAAACAAAAGGTACACGTGTAGTAAATTTCGGTTCGTTGGAAATCGATTACCATATTGGCCCAACTATGAGGCGAGGTTTTTATTAAGAAACGTATTGGTATTAACATAAGTTGAGTCCGTTTTTTTCAAATGAAGAGAACAAGAGGACACAACAAAAAAATTTTACAACAAATTAGTCAATAATGTATTCTCCTTCATTATTTAATAGATGGTGGTATACAGTCATATGATTACAATTCATCTGCTCCGCCAATTCTACGATGGTTTGAAGGGGATCTTCATGAATAATATGGTTTAAGCGGTCCTCATCGAAGTCCACTTGTCGTCCGGAACGCTCCATGTATTTCAGGTCGAAATTACCGTCTTTGAAACGCAAAAACCATCAACGAGCTGTCCTTTCATTCATAGCATCTTCACCGTGCACTTCGCAAATATCGCGAGCAGCTTTATTCCCTCGATTGAACGCGAACAGAAGGAGGTGTCTAAAATGCTCACTTTCGTATACTTGACATTCCATTTTGAAGGCTTGTAATCAAATAAAGTAATATATGTAACGTAAAAGCAAACACAATATCTTGTAGAGCAGAAAATTTTCTTTCGAATGACGTATAACCTTCACCATTTTGTTTTACTTTTGGTGCTCATTTTTAAATTTGGAAAAAAAAATGGACACAGCTTATGTTAACACCTAATACATAAAACTTTGAATTTCGACTTATATCCTAGTTTTAAACAAATTATAATAAATTCACTACCGCGCGATGACCGAAACGGCTCTCCAAACGCTTATATTTATTTCTCTCACACTGTTTTTGATGAGCTCTATTTAAAGACAGCATCATTTATAAGTTGCACATATGCTACTAGTTTCTGATAGTTCCCTTTTATCTTACTTTTGTGCCATATTTTTAACATTCTTATACGCTTGAAAATGTAAATAATGATGTGTAATCATATTGAAATGTGAGGGTCTCGAAAAAATCAAACCATTCAAGAGATTCACAGAAGCTACGATTCAAATTTCAAAGTTATGGTAGACCGTACTACAGAAGATATAAATAACTATGCGGCTGTCAGAAAATTTGGTACTACTGAAAACAATGTTTTAAATTTTGTCAATCGCAGAAACAAGATGTCATGAATGCGTATACTACAAGAAAGTCATTCCGAGAGCCCAAGAAAGTACATTATGAATCATTCGAGAAAAAGTTGTAGACTATTTTTTGTCCAAAAACACAAATTGAAAAATGGGAGTCGCCTTATAATCAGTATCGTCCAATAGTCAGACCAATACTGTAATAAATGGTCTTTCAAATTGAGCGGTTTTTTAAATATTTTTGAATAAAACACAGGTGGCGTTGCGAATTTGCTTAAGTCTTTTGACATTTGAGAAGTGTAATGTATGACATTTATAAAAAAAGCAGTCGTATACAATACAACAACGCGTTCAAATTGAGAATTATTTTATGTATTGTAATCTCCGGAGACGGTGATGTTAATTAGCCACTAAGATCATGTGATCTGACACCATTGGACTGTTGTCTCTGGAGTGACGTGAAAAACCAGGTCTATTAGAATGACCCCCAATCAAATCTTGAGCTGAAAGACGAAATTATTCGCGTTATTGGTGAGTTAGAACCGCAATTATGGCAAAATGTCATCGAAAATTTTGACAAAAGAGTGTACATCTGTGGAGCTGCAAGAGGTGAACATTTGGCAGATATTGTTTTAGTGTTTAAATGTCATGCATTATACTTTAATAACCAATATAAATGTCATGCATTATACTTTAATAACCAATAAAAAAAATTAATCAAAGCAAATTTCATGCATTATACTTTAATAACCAATAAAAATGTCATGCATTATACTTTAATAACCAATATAAATGTCATGCATTATACTTTAATAACCAATAAAAAAAATTAAATCAAAGCAAATTTCATGCATTATACTTGAATAACCAATAAAAATGTCATGCATTATACTTTAATAACCAATATAAATGTCATGCATTATACTTTAATAACCAATAAAAAAAATTGAAATCAAAGCAAATTTCATGCATTATACTTTAATAACCAATAAAAATGTCATGCATTATACTACAATAAATGTCATGCATTATACTTTAATAACCAATAAAAAAAATTGAAATCAAAGCAAATTTCATGCATTATACTTTAATAACCAATAAAAATGTCATGCATTATACTTTAATAACCAATATAAATGTCATGCATTATACTTTAATAACCAATAAAAAAAATTAAATCAAAGCAAATTTCATGCATTATACTTTAATAACCAATAAAAATGTCATGCATTATACTTTAATAACCAATATAAATGTCATGCATTATACTTTAATAACCAATAAAAAAAATTGAAATCAAAGGAAATTTCATGCAATATACTTTAATAACCAACAAAAATGTCATGCATTATACTTTAAAAACCAATAAAAACAATTTTAAATCAAGGCAAATTTCATGCATTATACTTTAATAACCAAAAAAAATGTCATGCATTAAACTTTAATAACCAATAAAAACAATTTTAAATCAAAGCAAATTTCATGCATTATACTTTAATAACCAATAAAAATGTCATGCAGTATACTTTAAAAACCAATAAAATCAATTTTAAATCAAATCAAATTTTATGCATTATACTTTAATAACCAATAAAAATGTCATGCAGTATACTTTAATAACCAATAAAAAACATTTGAAATCAAAGCAAACTTCATGCATTATACTTTAATAACCAATAAAAATGTCATGCATTATACTTTAATAACCAATAAAAAAAAATTTAAATCAAAGCAAATTGTGTGTTTTATTCAAAAAATTAATAAATTTGAATTAAAAAAACCGCTCTATTTGAAAGACCCTTTAGAAACCGCCATTTATTTGGGACATATTGAAGGGAAGTCGTCGTTTGTTACTGAGTCTTGTTGTCGAAGATTCCCTCGCCATTCCAACATCGTTGAGTACAATTAAAAAGCAAAGCTGTGTATAAATTGAAGTTCTTTGTTTCTTTCCTTTTTTCTCTCCTTTTGTTTTTTTTAAGTTAGTGAACCATTCGTTGCATATCAGCAAACTCCCAGGCCACGCCGCTGTACTGAAGTGACACAATCGGAGCACATCGGCATGTTTGTTCGTTTATTTTATTGTTGATTGAAAGAAATTGTCTTCTTCTCTTTTTCTTATTATTTTAGGCCTGTTGACCTGTTATAGTCCTGTATCATTGTTTCCCTCTTGTGAGGTCGACTGCCAGGTGTCTTTCCATCTTCGAGATTGTCACATAGTTATAATCTCACCAAGTCGTAGTGAATTTCACCAGCATAAGTGTTATATTAAACAAGGTATAATCGAATAAGTTTTTTTTAATTTTTTCGTAGAGTATACACTTCGAAGATTCGTCGAGATTGGGCCTCAAAATCGAGTATACCCAAGCCATTCAAACGGTGATTCAATCAGAAAGCAAAGCTTTATAGTTGAATTTTGTTTCTTTTTTTTCTATCCTCTTCTTTAAGTAAGTTAGCCGTTGCATACCAGCAAACTTAACGGCCACATAGCTGTACTGGATCCAATGGCACACCTGAAGTGAGACGATTGGAACACACCGGCATGTTTTTTCATACGACCGAAGCAAAGAATAGATACGACCGAAGTCATACGTATCATTATACTCCCGAATACTAGGCGCAAAAATACTTGGGCCATTCGAGCATGGCGCGGCGTTCCATCCGGCAACCTTCCGATTGGAAATTCAGTACGTTACCGCGCAACCATACACATCGCTTAATAGCGCTAAAATAATTTGTGATAAACAGCGTATTAGCTACTGAAAAAGCACAAATTCATATATAAAATAATATAAGAATACAACGAAATCTGAAGTTAATCCACCAGGAATCGACTTGGAGTGTCTGCTTGATTAACATCAATGGTAACCGTTAGACTTCGGCCGCCGACAATAATGTATGCGATACGTATTCATAATTACGTTCTCAAGTAGAAAATCAGGTAATCGCTAATATTTCAAGGAGCAATTCCACCCCTACGTTTACTTAATCCTGAAACTCGTTCATCTTTGAAACAGGTCTTATTCATTACACAAGTATCCCTGTCAAGCTCTAATGGGTTGTTAAAAGCCTCGTAAATATTATTCCCCAATTCCCGCCGAGTTTCGTTACACCACAGCCAGTTTGAAAAAATAATTTAAGTTTTAAAACATTAAGCTCTTTGGGTGAAATACTTTCTCTTTATTTGACAGAAGCCAATTAATGTATTCGAAGATAAATTTTGTGAGTACGTTTTCTGAATGCAAATGTTAGACAGTTTGACATTACGAGTATGACGTGCGAGATTTTACTTCAGGGGTAAATTTAAAAGTCTACGGTTTTTGGTTAATGATATTTAAACAATTGAGAAGTTTAAGATGTATATTTTTTAAATGCCTATTAACTGAAATTGTCTTCTCAGACTATGGAAAAGTGGACGAGGTGCAATGTTACTACGATTAATAAATAGAAGTCAAAATCAAACTTTTCTTAACCAAAGTTAAAGAAATTTGTTCTTAGTAGACTTCCCGTATACGACCTTATTTCAGTTACTAGGAATAAAATTATGATAAAATATGACACACTGATAAAATATATGACACACTGAATCTAAAATAAAGGGAAAATATTATTAAACATTGGAACTAAAAGAGTAATGTAGTGTTTTGTTAAGGTGTACTATTTATGTCATAGGTATTCAAAACAACGTCTATGACAAAGTTGGTAAACCCATTTCTTCAAATGTGTCAAAGAATATGCTCAATTCGTAAAAAAATCTTCTTGTGTCAAATATGTAAATACGAAATAAAAAAATTTAAAATCAAAATATCGTTTTATGCAATTGGGTTTATTGTAAAAACAAGAGTACCATTTCATTTTTAAATTTACAACTCGGGGACATTTTTGTTGTTTTTTGTCAAATATCAATTTACTAATTTGCAGTCTATATTTGGAGATTTTTGTTTCTACACTATTAACCCTGAGAGCGCTACGAGAAAAAAATATAATTGCCTATCTAGTGCTGAGATATATTTACGATTCGGACGTTCGTGATAAATATTTATTTTAAACAACAAAAAAACAAAGAACAAATATTTTTACAACATAAATATATTTTAGAATATGTCCCCTTGTATTCTAAATTAATGATATTCAATTAAGAATACAAGGGTTGAACAAATTTCTTCCACTGCTATAGCAGTGCGCCGATCTCTCAGGGTTAAATAAGGCGATTGGTCACGTTCGATTTGATAAAATTCATCGACGAAAATAATGGTTAACAAACATGCGTTGACCTGAACATTATCGAAATAGCGGTTCTTAATTTTTTCATTGGTTTCAATTCGCAAAAAGACACTGGAAGATAAAACACCCCCTCTACTTCACGTTTGGACAAACTTCTTATCTTTCTAGCTCACTCACATATAAAGTGATGGGCGCGCGTGAGACATAAGGGATCCACCCCGCGTACGTGTCTTCTACTAGAGATGGAAAAGAGTAGTTCTCACTAAGAAGAACGAATCTTTTTCGATGAAGTAAAATAAACTAGTTGAGTTCAATTAGTTGAATTACTTATTATTTGTTCAGTGAATACAACAAAAAAAAAACTCAACAAGTACATTTTTTAAATACAACTTGAACTATGCCCGCGTGTCATTTCGTGACACGCGTGTCCTATGTTCGCCATCCCTGTTTTATAATGTATTGGATATGCATTGGACATTCTTCCACAAAAGAACATTTGACAGATGTCAACATTTTAAATTCTAACACGTACGAATGTGGACTTAGCAAGGAAAAATTGGATCATGTATAAAATCCGCTAAATGGTGCGTATTTGATACGATCTTTCACGACAAATAATCCAATACCAACCAATACGAGAACCCTCATTACAAGCATGTCTCTACTTTTGCCTATGACAAAATAGCTAAATAGCCTGGAGAAACTTGTGGTCGTTAGAAGCGTCGAAGGAACGAGATCTCGAGGAAGATATCCAGCCAGATGGAGTGACCTGATCAGGACTGCGATGGAATCTTCTATATCAGATGCTCTCCGATCGACCCGGGACAGATCCAGATGAAGGAGACCATTAAAAGGGTCATCGACGGCTGCCGCCATCTTCAGACATGAGGGACAGGACGACGGACTCTTTTTTTGCAGTGTTAATAAAGTTTATGGTTTCTAAATATATGAAATAAGTTTTGTTTTTATGATAAACGTAGTATTGTTCTGATAGCAAGTGTTTACTGTATTTGTACTCTTAGGACATATTTTTTATTCACATTTATCAATTATCGTTCCTTTTCTTGTGTTGGACCCATTTTCTTTATTATGTTTTGACGTATTCTACAGTTTCCCCAACCAATTGACGAAACCTTAATATTATGTTAGATTATAAACCTAAACCTGGCTCATAAATATTTTTTTTAAATGTATGATCAAACCACGTTAGTGATAGTATAAACGTTGTAATAAGGTTCAAAAGCTTCCTGTTCAAAGATATAAAATAGTTGATGAAACAAAAGAAAGTATTTTTCAATATATAATAGTCACCCTGTAGTTCAATACATTTTTACAACGATAACATTATTTTTTTTTACCACTGAAAAACTTTTCTGAATTTTTATTCTCAAAATGGCGTAACACTGTAAATCAGTTTAAAAAATGAAAATAATCACTTCCGAACACTAAGGCACCAGGACACTCCAAACGATGAAGCATCAGGACACTCCGAACACTAAGGCACCAGGACACTCCAAACGCTGAGACATCAGGACACTCCGAATACCTCAGTATTCTGGTATGCCTCAGCATCAGGACACTCCAAACACTGAGGCACCAGGACACTCCGAACACTAAGGCACCAGGACACTTCGAACGCTGAGGCATTAGGACACTCCGAACCTTGAGGCACTAGGACACTCCGAAAGCTGAGGCATCAGGACACTCCGAACACTGAGGCATCACGACACTCCAAACACTAAGGCACCAGGACACTCCGAACACTAAGGCCCCAGGACACTTCGAACGCAGAGGCATCAGGACACTCCGAACACTAAGGCACCAGGACACTCCGAACACTGAGGGACTAGGACACTCCGAACGCTGAGGGATCAGGACACTCCAAAAATAGTGATGAGATGCAAGGTGAACATGCAGAGATGGTACCCCTTGAATAAAAGTATTACAGAATGTGATGTGGCTATACAGGGCAACACATGTTAACTTGTCCAAACATCTAGACTACATGCTCGGTTCGAGATCTAATTGATACGAACGATGGTGCGTTAGGATTTATGTTGTACTCGTATTTTACTTAAAACATGTGACACGGATAACAAATGATGATATAGATTCTGAAAAGAATGAACGAGTATGGGCAAGTGCAGAGTTTAGTACGAAACGGTAAACGACAGAAAATTTGTGTATAAAGTATTGAATGTATTATTACAATTTGTTACAATAAAAAACAATACAATACTTGAATTATTGTAATACAGTACTATCGAAAATCAAGTGACCTATATTGTCTCCTACTAAAAACAATTAACAATTGATGATACGAAGATAGAAATTAATATTTCTTCTTCCTGGCACTGTCGCAACTCATTGCCTAGGTAGGCTGTTGGGGTCGGATCTTCTCGTTCTCAGGCTGTATATTCTTCAGTTCTAGGTGTCGCTTTCATCTAAGCCGTTTCTCTGCAGGATTTTGGAGCATTGCGTCATCCAGGAGTTCTTTGGTCTTCCACTGGACGGCTGTCGAGGAAGATCCACAGACATTGCCTGATTTACATTATGGTCTAGTGGTCTCCGTCTTATGTGCCTGTACCATCTCAGCTACCGCTCTTCCAACTTACTATTTATGTCAGTGACCCCCAGGCTACCACGAATGCGTGAGCTCTTAATTTTATATTTAAGTGATACTCCTGCCGACCACTTAAGCATTCGCATTTCTGCTGTTTCAAGTTGCCTGGAGCAGGAGCTGTAGATAGTCCAGCATACTGAGCCATACATAATTGCGGGTCTAATGACAGTCTGGTATACCTTTCCTTTCAGTTTTATAGGCATTTTTGGGTTACACAAGACTCCTGTTACCGATCTGAATTCCATCCATCCCACACTTATTCTATGGTCAACATCCGCTGCGCACCCTCCGTCTTTGTGAATGAGTGAGCCCAGATACTTAAAAGAAGATAGAAATTAATGAATTATTGAATAAGGTAGTGTGCATGTCGAGGTGTATGGATATTGCAAAAACGAGAAGCTTGTGACAGGATAGAATAAAGTATATATATTTTCCTTCTGCCTACCCCGATAGCTAACGATACAACTCGCCGTACAAACCAACTCAACGTTTTCATATTGCCTTACTTTATACACGAGTATAAGTTTTTAGATCACATTTATCCTTAATAATACTTTTTTTATAGATACATTGATACACCAAATATTCTTCTCAACGCACGCATTTCCACTGTACTTACTCGGTTACTTTTATTCATTTTCGATATTCACGTTTCATTCCTACTAAGACACTTATACACCATCTTTTTAGCGGATCTCAGCATAGTTTTGTTTGAACACGTCTTTTAATACTCCATTGACTGATTTTTTCATTGCAACACGCCCTCCAATATCTCGTTCTATTGTCTGAGAATATACGTCCTAAATAACATAATTCATCCGCTAATGATACATGGCAGACACTTCCATCTTAGTCATTCTTATTATATTAAACCATGGTTTCAAAGGGATAGATTTTTGCATTAATTTATGCTTAGAGCCCTTATTTATACCAGTTATATCTCAGGCCAATGCCCATCGGTTCCAAAAACCTTGATTAATTTTATTCAAAAGATCAGTTACTGGCTGTAAAAAATCAGATAAGGGACAACCGGTAGAACACGCTTCCTTTGGCAAGGAATCAAAACATTAATTTTATCTGTGATACCAATATGTGAAGGAATCCAAGCTAAAGGCACATGAAACAGAATGAGTATTGTGGAGAACCCCGGTTGCGTGTGAGGTCTGGATGATGAAACTATAGACCATGTATTTTTTAATTGTCCTTTATGAGACGGATTTGATTTACTGATTTGATTTACATATCTTGATTTGATTTACATATCATTACGGATTTGATTTACATATCATTACGGATTTGATTTACATATCATTACGGATTTGATTTACATATCTTGACCGCGTGCAATGAATGTTGCGTTTCTTCTTTCTTCGACGAACTTCTCCGTTTATAGATCGATTGTTGAATTTTTTAATCTTAATCAGTTGAAACTTTGAATTATCTAGAATTGTACATTTTTTAAATTGTTTTTACTTATATTGACTCATATAATTGCATAATGACTTTAATTCGGTGACACAAATCTTCCTGGTTTTGGGGTGAAATACCTATTAAAAAAAACAGAATTCGTCGATTCGTTCTAGTCTGTACCTAAATAAAAAAATTTAGATTATAAAGTTGCGTACAAAATTATTCATATCGTTTCATATTGAACTCAATTTTTGCTAACAATGAGCTACAAACTTTATTACAAATTTGAATACCACACAAACTGGCAAATGTCTATTAGTTTCCCGCGCTCTGCAACTAACTGTTTAATGCCACGTTGAATTAAATCCCTTTCCAGTGCGACACAGTGTTGCATGAATTTAAAAATAATAAAAGGATCACAAACTCTTTATTCAGAGACTGAAAATTCCATCACATATCGAATAAATTGTGAATGATACTGTGGGAACCACGGTCGTCGCTGAATATTGTCAACACATACGGTCAACGACCGACGAAACGACCTTTGGATATGTCCAAAGGTCACATACCAAAACATTGACGCGGCCGGACATCGCGCCGTTTCCGTAAACAAATTGTTTACCCACAATACTATTTACGATACATTTCACAGTAGAAAGAGAACGCATCACGCTGCCTCGCCGATCCCGCAAACAAATTGTTTACCCACAATACTATTTGCGATGTCTGCAATACTTCAACTAACCATTTCTGCACGCACAGAAGCGAGATAAAAATATATCGCGGGCGCACTCGCGCGCCCATTCTGAAATGTATAAATACCCACATACCGATAAATAAAACATTCATTCACTCTCTCCTTCCGCATTGCTAATTGACGTATTTTATTTATTTACCAACACCTACTATCATCATCTCTTCAGACAAGAAGCATTCCGCTAAAATACGAATATCGTGCAGCGTCTCTTCGAATATGGACTTGTATTCCGCTCAAGCAGCGATTGCCTTTTGGTATTTCCAATTCATTGCTCTTCTTTATTTATCCCGTCGTATAGTGTCCTTGACATTGAACTCTGGAACAAGTTACCGGCTGTCCCGTGACCTAAAAATTATAACGTTGGAAAAGTGACTTATAAAATATTACCATATATCTTTAATGATGAAATGTGTTTCTTAGTAACTGCTTTTTCCTGTCCTTTTCCATCTTTCTTTTCCTTCCCCAGTCTTTGATGGCATTCACAAACATTTTGTTCAACTGTTTTACTGATTTAAGTGTGTTTTAATTCAATAAACTCAAACACGGTTTTTTCCACTTAAGACAACGGTATGACTACCGGTTTCAAGGTTTTCTTCACATCATCAGGGGAGCTAAGACAAGACTGAATTATCGGGCTGGCATGGAAAGACTAGACATATCTAACAGTTAAAATTCCCATCACTAAGGCAAAGGCCACACCAAAGTACTTTGCTTAGTGCTAAGCTACGTGCTACGTAACTAATAGACTAGATGACTTCAGGCTTGGCTACACGAAAGTGCTTCGCACAAATTCATTTGACATTTGGGAGCGGTTGAGTCAACACACGATGCCACTCTCAAAACTAACCAATTTCATTACAACTTAGCATCTTTATTTACTTCCTGTGCAACTTCATTCCGAAGTAATTTTATTACTGATACATTTTTGTATAATTTGCTCGATTGGTTCCACGAAGGCTCCCTTTTATATACAGGTGTTATTAAAACTTTCTCCATCTTGTAAAATCACATAGTGACACTATAAAATAAACCATCACGTATTTTCGCTAGGAGACTCACTAGGTGACTAATCATCACGTAGCGTGGCGCGAAGCGTGCTGTGTACTCGTACACTGCATGATAGAGTGAAACTTGAAATCTTAAACAACAGATTACTGTCGAGATGAAAGCCTTTTTAAGGTTGGATATCTACATAAAAGAGTGTCAGGAATGAATATCAAATTGTTTTCACCTTCCTTAAATCGTCTGTTTGACCTACGGAGGTACATGTTCATAATTTATTCAATAAGAAGTCGAGAATATTCATGTCGATCCATCACAGGAGAAAGCTAAATTAGGGAATGTCGTGAAAAGGCACAATAAACATTTAGACTCTTTGATGAGGTATTATTTTATCGGTGTACAAAGAAACATCGCTGTTCTGAGGCATTTGGGCTGATTGAATGATTATACTATACTATTTTTAGTGATGGACCCTCATTAATTCTCGTTCCGTGTTTCATCGTTATTTTTTTTTCAACAAGGTACGAAGAAAATTGAATGTACAAAACAAATAATGATAATCGTGTATAATTGAAATGAATCGAGTTTATGAAATTTTCTCGTTTTTGTCTTATATACTATTGGGTGTACAAATAAGTCACCGCCGTTTGACAAAAGTTGGCGCCACCAGTAAGTTATGGTTAAAATTTTCAGATGTAAAATGTCATTATCGTAAGGTTGGACATCTGTCAACAACATGACTTTGAAATATTAGTGAATTTTTATCAGTATAACATATTTTTTTGTGTTCGAAAATGTCAAGTTTTGAGCCGAATAAGCGTCATTTGCGGGAACTTTTGATTTACTTCTTCAATTTGAAGAAATCTGCAGCTGAGGCGCATCGATTGCTTGTAGAAGCATATGGTGAGGCTGCCTTAAGTGAGAGAAGTTGTCGTGAGTGGTTTCAAAAGTTTAAGAACGGTGAATTTGACATCGAAGACAAAGAACGTAGCGGAAGGCCGAAAGTGTACGAAGACGCGGAATTGGAAGTATTATTGGATCAAGATTCGTGCCAAACGCAAGAAGAACTTGCACTTACATTAGGAGTGACTCAACAAGCAATTTCACATAGGTTGAAATCATTGGGAATGATTCAAAAACAAGGAAATTGGGTTCCATATGAACTGACACCGAGAAACGTTGAACGCCGATTTTCCACATGTGAAATGCTGCTTGCCAGGCATAAACGAAAGGGTTTTCTGCACCGTATAGTCACTGGTGATGAAAAATGGATCCACTATGATAATCCAAAAAGGAAGAAATCATGGGGAACCCCTGGCCATGCTTCAACATCTACAGCTAAGCCAAATATTCGTGGAAAAAAACTCTTGTTGTGTATTTGGTGGGATCAGCTTGGTGTCGTGTATTATGAGTTGCTCAAACCGAACGAAACCATTGCTGGGGCTGTCTACCGAGCACAATTGATGAGATTGAGTCGAGCACTCGAGGAAAAGCGCGCCCACTGCTACTCCAGACACGACAAAATTATTCTCCTGCATGATAATGTTCGTCCACATGTTGCGGCGCCGGTCAAAACCTTTTTGGAAACAATCAATTGGGAAGTTTTACCCCACCCGCTGTATTCACCAGACATTGCTCCTTCTGATTTTCACTTGTTTCGACGCATGACCTGTCTGAGCAGCACTTCACATCATATGAAGATACCAAAAATTGGGTCGATTCGTGGATAGCCTCAAAAGATGAAGCATTCTTCCGACGCTGTATCCGTATGCTGCCAGAAAGATGGGAAAAGGTAGTGGCAAGCGATGGGCAATACTTCGAATAAAACATGAGGTTCCGCTCTTTCACAATAAATGCCCAATTTTTGATAAAAAACGGCGGAAACTTATTTGTACACCTAATAGTATTCATTAATTTTTGTATCCGGACCGTCAATTGTCCGTTTTACTACGTGTTTCCTATTAAAGGGTCCAGTGGTTTTCAGTAGATCGCCTTATCATATGTATCAATTGGGTATCTTTACTTATTATTGATCAATTCATTCATTTTCATGTCCAAACCATCAATTGTCCATCATGCAACATGTTTCCTGTTGAATCCAGAAGTAGTCAGTAGATCGCCTTATCATTAGTATCAATCGGGTATCTTCGCTTATTTATTATTAATTCATTCATTTCTGTGTCCGGACCATCAATTGTCAATTATGCTATGTGTTTCCAATAGGGTCGAGTAGTTTCCAGTAGATCGCCTTATCATTCCTATCAATCAAGTATCTTTGCTTATTATTAATTAATTCATTCGTTTCCGTGTCCGGACCATCAATTGTCAATTATGCTATGTGTTTCCAATAGGGTCCAGTAGTTTCCGGTAGATCGGCTTATCATTCCTATCAATCAAGTATCTTTGCTTATTATTAATTAATTCATTCGTTTCCGTGTCCGGACCATCAATTGTCAATTATGCTATGTGTTTCCAATAGGGTCCAGTAGTTTCCGGTAGATCGGCTTATCATTCCTATCAATCAAGTATCTTTGCTTATTATTACTCAATTCATTTATTTCCGTGTCCGGACCATCAATTGTCAATTATGCTATGTGTTTCCAATAGGGTCCAGTAGTTTCCGGTAGATCGGCTTATCATTCCTATCAATCAAGTATCTTTGCTTATTATTACTCAATTCATTTATTTCCGTGTCCGGACCATCAATTGACAATAATGCTATGTGTTTCCAATAGGGTCCAGTAGTTTCCATTAGATCGCCTTATCATTCCTATCAATCAAGTATCTTTGCTTATTATTAATTAATTCATTCATTTTCGTGTCCGGACCATCAATTGTCAATTATGATATGTGTTTCCAATAGGGTCCAGTAGTTTCCAGTAGATCGCCTTATCATTCCTATCAATCAAGTATATTTGCTTATTATTAATTAATTCATTCATTTCCGTGTCCGGACCATCAATTGTCAATAATGCTATGTGTTTCCAATAGGGTCCAGTAGTTTCCAGTAGATCACGTTATCATTCCTATCAATCAAGTATCTTTGCTTATTATTAATTAATTCATTCGTTTCCGTGTCAGGACCATCAATTGTCAATTATGCTATGTGTTTCCAATAGGGTTGAGTAGTTTCCAGTAGATCGCCTTATCATTCGTATCAATCAAGTATCTTTGCTTATTATTAATTAATTCATAAATTTCTGTGTCCGGACCATCAATTCTCAATTATGCTACGTGTTTCCAATAGGGTCCAGTAGTTTCCATTAGATCGCCTTATCATTCCTATCAATCAAGTATATTTGCTTATTATTAATTAATTCATTCGTTTCCGTGTCAGGACCATCAATTGTCAATTATGCTATGTGTTTCCAATAGGGTTGAGTAGTTTCCAGTAGATCGCCTTATCATTCGTATCAATCAAGTATCTTTGCTTATTATTAATTAATTCATAAATTTCTGTGTCCGGACCATCAATTCTCAATTATGCTATGTGTTTCCAATAGGGTCCAGTAGTTTCCATTAGATCGCCTTATCATTCCTATCAATCAAGTATATTTGCTTATTATTAATTAATTCATTCATTTCCGTGTCCGGACCATCAATTGTCAATAATGCTATGTGTTTCCAATAGGGTCCAGTAGTTTCCATTAGATCGCCTTATCATTCCTATCAATCAAGTATCTTTGCTTATTATTAATTAATTCATTCATTTCCGTGTCCGGACCATCAATTGTCAATTATGATATGTGTTTCCAATAGGGTCCAGTAGTTTCCAGTAGATCGCCTTATCATTCCTATCAACCAAGTATCTTTGCTTATTATTACTCAATTCATTTATTTCCGTGTCCGGACCATCAATTGTCAATTATGATATGTGTTTTCAATAGGGTCCAGTAGTTTCCAGTAGATCGCCTTATCATTCCTATCAATCAAGTATCTTTGCTTATTATTAATTCATTCATTAATTTCCGTGTCCGGACCATCAATTGTCAATTATGATATGTGTTTCCGATAGAGTCCAGTAGTTTCCAGTAGATCGCCTTATCATTCCTATCAATCAAATATCTTTGCTTATTATTAATTAATTCATTCGTTTCCGTGTCCGGACCATCAATTGTCAATTATGCTATGTGTTTCCAATAGGGTCGAGAAGTTTCCAGTAGATCGCCGTATCATTCGTATCAATCAAGTATCTTTGCTTATTATTAATTAATTCATAAATTTCTGTGTCCGGACCATCAATTCTCAATTATGCTATGTGTTTCCAATAGGGTCCAGTAGTTTCCATTAGATCGCCTTATCATTCCTATCAATCAAGTATATTTGCTTATTATTAATTAATTCATTCATTTCCGTGTCCGGACCATCAATTGTCAATAATGCTATGTGTTTCCAATAGGGTCCAGTAGTTTCCAGTAGATCGCCTTATCATTCTTATCAATCAAGTATCTTTGCTTATTATTAATTCATTCATTCATTTCCGTGTCCGGACCATCAATTGTCAATTATGCTATGTGTTTCCAATAGGGTCCAGTAGTTTCCATTAGATCGCCTTATCATTCCTATCAATCAAGTATCTTTGCTTATTATTAATTAATTCATTAATTTCCGTGTCCGGACCATCAATTGTCAATTATGATATGTGTTTCCAATAGGGTCCAGTAGTTTCCAGTAGATCGCCTTATCATTCCTATCAACCAAGTATCTTTGCTTATTATTACTCAATTCATTTATTTCCGTGTCCGGACCATCAATTGTCAATTATGATATGTGTTTTCAATAGGGTCCAGTAGTTTCCAGTAGATCGCCTTATCATTCCTATCAATCAAGTATCTTTGCTTATTATTAATTCATTCATTAATTTCCGTGTCCGGACCATCAATTGTCAATTATGATATGTGTTTCCAATAGGGTCCAGTAGTTTCCTGTAGATTGCCTCTTCATTCCTATCAATCAAGTATCTTTGCTTATTATTAATTAATTCATTAATTTCCGTGTCCGGACCATCAATTCTCAATAATGCTATGTGTTTCCAATAGAGTCCAGTAGTTTCCAGTAGATCGCCTTATCATTCCTATCAATCAAATATCTTTGCTTATTATTAATTAATTCATTCGTTTCCGTGTCCGGACCATCAATTGTCAATTATGCTATGTGTTTCCAATAGGGTCGAGAAGTTTCCAGTAGATCGCCGTATCATTCGTATCAATCAAGTATCTTTGCTTATTATTAATTAATTCATAAATTTCTGTGTCCGGACCATCAATTCTCAATTATGCTATGTGTTTCCAATAGGGTCCAGTAGTTTCCAGTAGATCACCTTATCATTCCAATCAATAAAGTATATTTGCTTATTATTAATTAATTCATTCATTTCCGTGTCCGGACCATCAATTGTCAATAATGCTATGTGTTTCCAATAGGATCCAGTAGTTTCCAGTAGATCGCCTTATCATTCCTATCAATCAAGTATCTTTACTTATTATTAATTTATTCATTCATTTCCGTGTCTGGACCATCAATTGTCAATTATGCTATGTGTTTCCAATAGGGTCCAGTAGTTTCCAGTAGATCGCCTTATCATTCCTATCAATCAAGTATCTTTGCTTATTATTAATTCATTCATTCATTTCCGTGTCCGGACCATCAATTGTCAATTATGCTATGTGTTTCCAATAGGGTCCAGTAGTTTCCAGTAGATCGCCTTATCATTCCTATCAATCAAGTATCTTTGCTTATTATTAATTCATTCATTCATTTCCGTGTCCGGACCATCAATTGTCAATTATGATATGTGTTTCCAATAGGGTCCAGTAGTTTCCTGTAGATTGCCTTATCATTCCTATCAATCAAGTATCTTTGCTTATTATTAATTAATTCATTAATTTCCGTGTCCGGACCATCAATTCTCAATAATGCTATGTGTTTCCAATAGAGTCCAGTAGTTTCCAGTAGATCGCCTTATCATTCCTATCAATCAAATATCTTTGCTTATTATTAATTAATTCATTCGTTTCCGTGTCCGGACCATCAATTGTCAATTATGCTATGTGTTTCCAATAGGGTCGAGAAGTTTCCAGTAGATCGCCGTATCATTCGTATCAATCAAGTATCTTTGCTTATTATTAATTAATTCATAAATTTCTGTGTCCGGACCATCAATTCTCAATTATGCTATGTGTTTCCAATAGGGTCCAGTAGTTTCCAGTAGATCACCTTATCATTCCAATCAATAAAGTATATTTGCTTATTATTAATTAATTCATTCATTTCCGTGTCCGGACCATCAATTGTCAATAATGCTATGTGTTTCCAATAGGATCCAGTAGTTTCCAGTAGATCGCCTTATCATTCCTATCAATCAAGTATCTTTACTTATTATTAATTTATTCATTCATTTCCGTGTCCGGACCATCAATTGTCAATTATGCTATGTGTTTCCAATAGGGTTGAGTAGTTTCCAGTAGATCGCCTTATCATTCCTATCAATCAAGTATCTTTGCTTATTATTAATTCATTCATTCATTTCCGTGTCCGGACCATCAATTGTCAATTATGCTATGTGTTTCCAATAGGGTTCAGAGTTTCCAGTAGATTGCCTTATCATTCGTGTCAATCGGGTATCTTTGCTTATTATTAATTCATTCATTCATTTCCGTGTCCGGATCATCAATTGTCAATTATGTTATGTGTATACAATAGGGTCCAGTAGTTTCCAGTAGATCGCCTTATCATTTGCGTTCAATCAGGTATATTTGCTTATATTTTATCCATCCATTCATTTTCGTGTCAGTTATGCTATGTATTTCCAGTAGTTTCCAGCAGGTATATTTATCATTCACAGTAATTTACCCTACGAAGCATTCAGTCCAGTAGATCACTCTATAATTTACAATAGACCGCCTTATCAATTAAGTTCCAGTAAAATGGACTATGAATTAAATATCCTTGCTTCGTATTCAATCATCCAATAATTTCCGTGTCCGAACCACCAATTATAAATTATGCTAAGTATTTCTAGTAGAGTCCAGTAGTTTTCAGTAGATCGCCCTATCATTCGTAACAATCAATTCAGAACGCACCTTTTTAGATAGTCTTGAGCTCACCCAGCAATTTCACCTTTATAATCTATGGTTGCAAAACGTTGTAACTTTCAATGTCCTCTTTATCTTCAGGAACAGAATAATTCCGCAGGGGTGGGGGGGCATGTCTGGTGAATATGGTGGCTGCGACATCACAACGGTGTCGGTTTTCGCTAATAATTCACGAATTTGTAATGTAAGCCGGTGCATTACCGTAGTGCAAAATTCAGGAGATACGACGACAGTCTCTTTCTTAAGCCCGATGTGTATTACTTACCGCCGGGTACTGTACAGTGGTATGAATTTGAGCTTAAGGCTAATGTGTTGATTAAGATGAAGAAGGGTACTCTCTAAGAGAAGTTTGGGACACGTGGAATGAATGAATGAATCAAGAGTAACAAAACAAATATACAATTCAAATTTGAATAGAAGACGTGATAGACGAATACGAAGGAAAGTATGGTTAATAATACTTTGAAAGAAGAGTGTGTAAAATTTCAGAAAAATTGTAAGAGCTGTATGAAAAGGTGTATGGAGGTAGAAGAATTAAAATATGTGTTTCGCGATAGGAAAGTCTGGTGTTCTTTCCCCGGTCAAGGAAACGACATGATAATATGTCATGTATGGAACATACGTTCTATCAAGATAGCTTATAGTTTGAGTACCAGGAAATTTGAAGGTTCCACACCTTCCACAGAATACGTCTCAAACAAACGATGTTCTATAATATTAGTCGGTTTATTTAGTATTAAAATCCTTATGCTATATTTTATTTCCTTGGTTTTATTTTCTTTTGTACGTCGAAATGTGACTCGAGACAATATAAAATAAAAAGATTGAAAAGCTGCCAAATCCACACATCACTAATTTAAACGTTCCAACCGATTTGATAAGGTTTTTCTTACACGAACTGGAAACGGTCTTGGCTTCGATTTTTTTCATGCATCATTTCTTTACTTCCCGATCCATAAGCCTCCCGACATATTTTGCCTTTTTTCCTCCCTCATGAAATCGTATTTTTTTGTAAGGCTTTATATTTATTTATACTTACTGCTCGGTTAATATAAGTATATTACTTGCTTGATATTTTTCACAATAAAGTAACGTTTTTCAATAGAAATAAAATGGGAGTAATTTATCCAAAGTTTCAGTTTAAAATATTTGAAACTCCAGTAGAAAATTGAACGGTAAACTACTTTGTTATTTCCCTAATTAATTATCTCCTATCCCGGGGCTTTCTTCAAGCGAAATGATCCTGGTTTGTTACGTAAACAGTGTTTTGTCAGACTGGTGTGACGTTGCATCGGAAGTGTATGGAGTTTATTGATCATATTGAAAAAATCTCCCCTCCTAAACATTTTTCCTTCGGAGCAATAGACCACTCACACTTCCGATGTAACATGACACCAGTCTGATCTAAGCACTGTTCTCGTAACAAACGGGGTTCATTCAGACTGAAGAGAGCCTCGGGATAGGAGGTAGAAACAAGTGTATTGCTGTTTAACAGTTATTCTTCATTCAAATGCTAAATTTTTACTTTGATATTACCATAGAAATTTTTAAAACGTTAAAAAGGGATTTATTTATAAATAAAATCGACTACACTTAACTGTCCTTTACATAACACAGTGAAATTTAAAAATCAAATAGATAACGTCTCAGAATCCTGCAAAACATCTTACAATTTGTGATATTTTAAAAGATACATATATCTATCAAAATTTATAAATATATTTATTTTATTTTATTTTACACATTTTTCTTCTTCCCATTGTCATATCAGGTCCCCTCAGCGTTGAATATCACTTGAGAATAGACATCTTTGTCTCCGGCAGTCCGAAAAAGATCCTCAACGCTCCTCACACTAGTCCAATCACGTATATTACGGTGCCAAGAGATTTGCCTCCTGCCAATACCTCTTCGGCCCTCTATTTTGCCTTAGATGATCAGGTGCAGTAGTTTGTACTTTGCTCCTCTAAATACACGACCCAAATAGGACACCTTTTGGATTTTAATATTAGTCAGCAATTCTCTATCAACTTTGGCTCTTTGAAGAACCCTTGTGTTGCTAACCATATCCGTCCAGGGTATCCGTAGCATTCTCTGGTGTATCCACATTAAGACTGCTTCTAGTCGGTTCATAGTTCCAACTGTGAGGGTTCATGACATTACATTTACATCTATACGTGAAAAGAAATATATGATACATTATTTGCAAAAAAAAGCAGCAGATAATTTAATTTGGACACAATTTTAATGGATATTCATTTGAATGATTTATGCGACTACGTAACTTGCTTCATTTACTTTTGTCTGGTTGGTTGGAAGAGATTTCTGCCTGGCAATAAGCCCGCTATATTGTATTTGCAATAAAAGTGTTTAATAAATAGTATTAAAAAATATTTAAATTACATTTTTTCTCAATCTTCTTAATACAAGTTTTTTTTTTTTTTTTTTTATTAAACAAGTAAATTACTATACAAACATTTGTCAAGGCTATACCTATATACAAATTTATTACTTAACTAATCTTAATTATATGTTATAATTTATGAACTTATTTAAACTTATTTTCCTACATATCATTTTATTTTATTTATTCAATCTTAATATATGAGATCTTAGAAATAATTAACACCTACATACTACTTATAACTAGATAACAATTCTTACACTAATTATAATGTGACAAATTGTATTTAATAAATTAAATTAATATTACACCGGCATCAACTCACGACATAAGATATTCTTCCGGAGTATACAATTTTAAAATTAGAATTTACAAACAACCAATTACAACAATTCATTCAAGATTCATCAAAGGTTTCAGCTCTTTTCATATGAAAAGAGCCTCGAGGTGGAAGGTACACTTGTAGCGAGGATTAATGTCATTAGTGAAATAACAAATTAATTTTTTATTTAATATTGAAATTTTGTAACGAAAAAATCAATGTGTCATTATATTTTGTTTATAGTTAAGGCATTAACGTTGTGGAGGTTTAAAGACATTGTATTTTGTTTTATCAAACACTGTTTATTCCACTTTTTGTAACGGTATAGCCCTATCGGTTTAGTAACGGAAATAAATAAGACAGATTAGAGGCCTTAGAAATTTCTAAGTCAGAACATCGAGCCGAACATCTGATAAACACATGTATCCCAAAAATCTCTCCGTTGCTGGCCGAGATCGTCCCATGCCTCCCTCAGCCCTCAGCCCCCAACCGTTGAAGCGTGTATATCGATACCAGTTCGAACATAATTTAGTCTTGTTTGTGCTCCACTGAAGATGAGGTGAAAGCCTTGAAACCGGTAGGGTTATACCGTTACAAAAAGTGGAATAAACAGTGTTTGATAAAAACAAATTACAATATATCATAATTTTTTATATCATTTCCTGAAAAAAAATTGGTTTATCCCGCATACTTTAACATTTTAAAAATAAAACTATCAAATTGAAAACGATCACCGTTTAAAATAAAACCCTTATATCCGTGCCAAAGACCCATTCCTTTAATGCAACATCGCCCTTAATTTATATAAAATCGTTTTCTCCCTATAAACACGCTTTTTCAACAATGGGGAATATATTTTTCCAACCTTATTCATTGAGATATCGGGGTTTGATTTTATCGGAAGTTTTAATTACTTTGTTTACCTCAGTGGCTGATTGATTCATCAATTCAAATCAACGAAGCTATCGTCAGAAAAAATAAAACAATTAAGCTATACTGGCGTTGTTGGTCATATCCTTAACCCAAATCTTGAGTTATACTCTACAGGGGTTGGTTTGTCTTGTCCACAGGCTATAGTTTCTTCTATTTGGTGTATCGTTCTCTAACAATCCGTTTACTTGTAACATTATTCTACGTGTATATAGATATTTCAAGTCGTCTGGGAAGTATTAAAAAGCGTACATAAAATAATTTTTATATTCCGCCTTTTTTAGCAGTAAAATTGAATTTTAACGCCAACCGATCACAAATTATTCCCGTGACAACCAGATGTAAATAAGGCGTTTAATATTCCTCCAAGATATCTCAAGTAAGGGGGGAGGTAGCGAGTTATATTGGGACTTACCATTTTAATCCAATTATCCATGTTTGTCAAATGTTTACGGTTGAAAAGCGTATAAGAAAATGTCATGACTGCGTCTTTCAACATTTTAATTTCTTAAATATATTGGCATCAATTTACTTATGTAAAATAACTAGAATTAATTATTTTATTTTATAAACTTTTTTTGTATTGTACAAGTATTAGGTTACACTTTCGTCATTCAGCGCTGGGAGGACCTTTGAAAAAATCTTTCTTTAGATATCTCTGATGCTACGAAGACTTGAGAATGACAGATATCTCTCGTGCTACGAAGACTTGAGAATGACAGATATCTCTCGTGCTACGAAGACTTGAGAATGACAGATATCTCTCGTGCTACGAAGACTTGAGAATGACAGATATCTCTCGTGCTACGAAGACTTGAGAATGACAGATATCTCTCGTGCTACGAAGACTTGAGAATGACAGATATCTCTCGTGCTACGAAGACTTGAGAATGACAGATATCTCTCGTGCTACAAAGATTTGAGAATGACAGATATCTCTCGTGCTACGAAGACTTGAGAATGACAGATATCTCTCGTGCTACGAAGACTTGAGAATGACAGATATCTCTCGTGCTACGAAGACTTGAGAATGACAGATATCTCTCGTGCTACGAAGACTTGAGAATGACAGATATCTCTCGTGCTACGAAGACTTGAGAATGACAGATATCTCTCGTGCTACGATGACTTGAGAATGACAGATATCTCTCGTGCTACGATGACTTGAGAATGACAGATATCTCTCGTGCTACGATGACTTGAGAATGACAGATATCTCTCGTGATACGATGACTTGAGAATGACAGATATCTCTCGTGCTACGATGACTTGAGAATGACAGATATCTCTCGTGCTACGATGACTTGAGAATGACAGATATCTCTCGTGCTACGATGACTTGAGAATGACAGATATCTTAACAATTGCGTACTTTTCTAATTAGTGCTTCTTGATTCTTCTTCCCAAGTTCTGATTCTCATGTTAAAAAAAAATAGTTTGAAAAATAAATAATGAAAATTTAATATGGATGTGCCATGGTAAAAAATGTTGCATACCTCGCCACTTTGTACTCCAGGATGGTACCTCGCCACTTTGTACTCCTGGATAGTACCTCACCACTTTGTACTCGTGGATGGTATAATATGGATGTGCCATGGTAAAAAATGTTGCGTACCTCGCCACTTTGTACTCCAGGATGGTACCTCGCCACTTTGTACTCCTGTATAGTACCTCGCCACTTTGTACTCTTGGATGGTATCTCGCCACTTTTTACTCCAGGATGGTACCTCGCCACTGTGTACTCCTGGATAGTACAATACCTCGCCACTTTGAACTCGTAGATGGTACCTCACCACTTTGTACTCCTGGATGGTAAATCGCCGCTTTTGTACATTGGTAACAATTCATTTGCAGCTAAAGTAGAAGTCAATTACACAGGATCAAAAAATATATGCACAATTTGAATGATTACATATTATGTATTTATATAAATATAATATTAAGGTATGTACATATATCTAATGCGTAATAGTTTTTAGTTATTGCAATTGCAAAAAATGATGGACGTCCTGGTTCATGCACTGCTAACAACGTGGAATTGTAAACATCACGAACCATTTATTTTGATGTTTGCGAGCATTTGTTTTCAATGACTGTTCTCAATTCATCGATAGTCGCCAGTTTTGTGCCATAAACTACATATTTGATGAGCCCTCATAAAAATTCATTGGCGTCAGGTCTGGGGAGCACGGAATGAATTCAATTCTACCTCGACGTCTAATCCATATGTTGTGCAAATTTTCATCAAGATTAGGCCTTAACATAAAGATGGACGTGGGAAGGTGCACCATTTTGCTGGAAAGAAAATTTATCCATGTTCTAAAATTCTCACGAATGCGTGTTTTGATCAATTCTAGCAGCAAGTTCAAGTAAATGGCACAGTATAAGTTTATATGCATTTTTTGGCTCACCTTATATAATATATAGTTTATCGCAATTGTTTTCAGTGATCAGCGTTTAGAATATCAAAAATCGGAAACTTCCGATGAAAGCACGGTTAAATACTTAACTTTAGAAAAAGGACCTATTGTAAGGAAGTTATTTCAATGATTAATGGAACGTGAATTTATTAATCCCTTTTCAGGGTTTATTGTATCGTATCACACTTCAGTTATACACAGTTAAACTAAACGGGCTAATCGTCATCCTGGCTCACGCCGGTTTGAACTCAAATCATGTAAAATTTTAAGTCAAACAAACTCGCCGGTTTGAACTCAATTCATGTAAAATTTTAAAAGTCGAACATACTCAAGACTTAAACAAGCCGTGGGGTAATTGTTTGAACTAAAATGTATGATTTAACAACGGAATTTTGTGAAAAACTCCATCCTTGAGACATTAGAAAAAGCTGTACTGGTACCGCCGGCAATCGAAGTTAAATTTATATTATTTTCACTTCAACAACACTTCAATTTTTGTCCTTAGTACGTTAAACTTATACAAAATGAAAAATTTTGTTGATCCCGGCTGCTTTTGTATTTTTGGTTTATTATTTAAAAAATACAATTTTAAAGTGAAGTGAGGTTCGTGACCGCGCGGTAACGCGCTGGACTTCTGTGCGGAAGGTTATCAGTTCGAACCCCGCGCTGTGCTACTCTCCTCAAACGACACAGACACTTTTTCCGCCTAGTTTTCGAGGGTTTTAAGGATACCTATGACTTCGGTCATATCTATTATTTAATAAAAATATTTTAAAAATTACTTTTAGTGTTTTGGACTCCACAAATCATCGCGACCTCTCGTAGCATAATTATGGACCTCCTTATTTGACATCACTCCTTTTCGGGTATACTCAAACGACAAATTATTAAGTAACTTACAATATTGACGTTTTTCGTGGAGCAGACCAGCAAACGTATGTCAGTGTCACCTAGGGACCAGCTTAAGATGAGGTTGGGAGTAAAATAGGTTTTGTAGATATAGTTTCATAGAATTCAAAAAAATATGATACGTAAATACTTAGACCTTACAATGGTTACGGTTTATGGCTACAACGGTCATTACCGACACCGGACCACGGATCACCGTTTGAGTAACACAGAACTAGGGAATTAAAAATTATAAATAGTTTTATCGTAAACATTCCTAATTTACAAAACGCGGTCTTAATACTGGTGTGTTGACTAAATTTTTAAAAAGAGGAATACATGTCCCCAACTTTGCTATATTCGTCAAAGATGTAAACTAATTTTAGTAAGTTGTTTATAGTTAAGGCATTAACGTTGTGGAGGTTTAAAGACATTGTAATTTATTTTTAACAAACACTGTTTATTCCACTTTTTTATGACGGTATAACCCTACCGGTTTCAAGGCTTTCACCTCATCTTCAGGGGAGCGCAAACAAGACTTGTTTGCGCTCCCCTGAAGATGAGGTGAAAGCCTTGAAACCGGTAGGGTTATACCGTCATAAAAAAGTGGAATAAACAGTGTTTGTTAAAAATAAATTACAATAATTTTAGTAAAATAAACGGGGTGTAGGGAATACCCACGTCGTAAATATTGTCAACATGCACGGTCAACGACCGATGAATCAACCTTTGACTATGTACAAAGATCACATACCAGAACGTCAATATTGTTTACACGCAAATAATATTTACGTCGCATTCCACGGCAGAGAGAGAACACATCGCGCCGTCTCACCGTTTCGACAATAAATACTCTACCCACTATATCATTGGCAACGTCTGCGACCACCTCGGAACGCACAGGAGCGAGATCAAGATATACCGCGGACGCATTCACGCGCCCCGTTCTGAAATTCTATATATACCTACTTATCGACAAATAAAGAGCACTTGTTAATTCACTTGACCATTCATCGCTGTTTATTATTTATCGATTATTCACTCTCACTTTTTCGCATTCCTGAATCGACGTATTTTATTTTAAATACAAAACAAATCAAAATCATCACGACATATCAATCAAGCACCCCTCTAAATTGATGACCCCGAACGAAAAGGAACACAGAATTCGACTAAAGCGAATACAGAGATGTCAACAACATCATCATCAGCACGTCCTACTAGGACACACGCTAAAGGGGTGTTATATCCATTACAGATGTTATAATGCGTGTACAAAAAAAATACATAGCGGAAAGTAACATTTTAAACTCAATCTCCCATTCATTTAAAGGCGTGACGATTTCAAAAATTTCAGATTTTGATACCCAGAACTGATAATGGGCCATTCCAAATAAATACTTCCATTAAAAAATAATCTAAATTATACAAGGCTTGGGATGACCAAATTTGTTTTCTTGAAAATATTTAACCCTATATCGCACTTTAAATGGAAAACTGCCACAATAAAAGAAATCATAAATTGACTTAATTTTGTATATTCTTTTTGAATCAGAATTAAGTCTTTATAATTACGAAATTAAGAAACGTTTCGGGCTTTACTTTGTGGAACTCCAAAATGTTAAAATATTTATAACAAATTCCACTAATACTATGTTTTATGACAACTAGAGTTTCCGAGAGTTTGTCAGGCTTACTTGTCATTTATTTTAACACGTTACCTATTTTACCAATGTTTCATGTGAAGAATGCATGGTATTAGATCAGGCACTAGAAGGAATTCAGTGCGCAAAATACAAGGACCGCATTTTCTCAATTGATATACTATACGTTCAGGCGAGCCCAAAGATTAATAATCTGAAGGTCCAGCTCATTTTATGGTGCGTTTGATTTTTTTACACATGACAAGAAATATACATCATTTGCAAAAAGACAACAGGTAATTTAATTTAGACATACAAAGTTAATGGATCTGGGTTTGTTGCCTTTCATTTGTCGTGTCCCCAGTAAACTAGGCTTTTGCCTGTATCTCACTGAGGATGTTTAGCACGAAAAAATAAATCGATACTTCTTTCCGATTTTCGATTACACAAAAAACAAAACCCCGTTGCACGTTCTCAGCAACCTGAGAAACAGTGACACTCAATTACAACTGGAAACATCATGCGAAATCAAACTCCTCACATATCATCACTCCTGAAAGACCAAAAACGTTCATCCCACAATATACCGCACACAATCATAAAAATAATAACAACAATAATTATATTATTTAAATATTAACTTCATTAATAAAATAGAATTTTCGGTTTACTATATAATTTATAATTTTGACAGTACTGCATCAAAAGTGCGTAACATGTCAAATATTTTGGTCGTCTATAAAAAGACCTCAAGAATTGGTCCTAAACGCGTTTTCCCGCGGGGAATGAATGTTTGATAGTATAATTTTTTCATCTATCTGACCTTTTGTACGCTTTTATAAGTTTGAACTAGAACAATAGGTTTATCCCAAACATCCCTTACCTCAGAATAACAAACTCCTATTTATCTATCAGATCAACTATTCATGAAAAGTGCCAATACATTTTATTTCACGTGACAGAGGTTAACCCTTCCTTCCCTGTGATGTGTAACTAGTACACATTGCTTCTAAAAACTTTAATATCTCTATAAATATAATAAATACTCGTTTCAGATTTTGCGTATTCCTCCGTAATACATTTACGCATTGAATAAAAAAAATATTAATTATAATTAGCACTTATCGGCTACATCAGAGATATTTTGTGAAAATCGGGAATAAATTCACCGATACAATCAAACGTGTGTCAGTGTGTGACGTAGGTATATTCATTCTAAAAAAACTGCTATGAGTGAGGAAGTGACGCTATTCACGTCTCACTCTCACTCTACTTCGGTATATGGGAACGCAAGAAATAGAGTCTCAGTTTGCTCGTTTCTCTCGGTTCAGTTTGACGTGGTCGCTTCGCACGTTTTTTTTTTTTCATGTTTTCAGGAATTAAATTTCAATTATTATCACTTTTGACTTCAAATTTATTTATTTAAGTAATTGGCTATGAATATACTTATTTTTTTAATTTTAAATCGCTCATTTTTACATGTGTATTGATGTGTATTGAATACACTGCACCGGAACGCGCGGATTTTTTAGGCACAGGAAGGGGAAGGTAAAAAAACCTTTTTTGGAATACCACATTTTGAATATGGCCTTCATGGTTTAGTTGGTAAGACGCCTGTCTTCCGACCCTTAGGTTGCGAGTTCGATTTCCGATGTAACATAACCTAACCTAAATCAGAATTTTTAAATAAGGATTTTAGTCTGGGTTTCCCTTGAGACCTCTATAAAATCTTTCTTATTGTTTAGAAACAGCAATGGAATACGCTCTCAGTCTTCAGCATGCTTTCAGCATGCATTTCTCCAGCATGCATTGCTAGATATACAGATGTGTGGGCCGGAAGCCCCCCGATGTCCTTGCGGACGGGCTCGCCTTAGGTGTATCTCGGCTGGGGGAATGTTTGTGGGATGATCCCGGACCTTTTAATGTCTTCTCTCTTCAATGTATTTTTCTGCCATCTATTTATTTTCTATTTTTTTTCTCTTCTTCTTATTCGACATTTGCAAGGGTGTGGGCTGAAAAACATCTGGTGTCCCCATGGCTGGGCTCGCCCTATATTGGTGGGGTGTATCTTGGCCGAGGGGATGTTATTAGATAAGCCCATGCCTTTTGATAGATTCTGTCTTTAATGTATTCTCTGCAATTTATATGTTCTTGAAGTATATTTAAATGTGTTATATGCATACTATGTCGCTATCAATAAACCTATATTTATTTATTTCAGTGATCTAAGGGTGTCAAGAATCTTCGGCCAGGTTATAATAATTGTAACATGGAACCTTAGAAGTATTAACTAAGATAAAAAAATAATATCAACTTGGTGAAAAAACGTACAAAAGGTTTGTAATTTGTTTTATTAATACAATGTATTTAAACCTTCACAATTTTAATGTCTTAACTATAAATAAAATATAAAAGGTTAACTGCTTGATCTATTCAGAATAAGGGATGATCTTTCCCCGAGACAGACGATTTAAATGGATGAAATGATCGAAAGCTGTTTAGGATAGTTTTCAAAACTAGCTTTGAAGAATGCAAATCCTCAAGAAACCACGGAAAATGTTACATACATACCATCATGTCCCTTTCTTATTGGGGTCGAACGAGAGTACAGAGTGACAGACTTTCCTATCTCAATACACTATTCCTCTTTCATACACATTCTAATACAACTCCTACAATTTCTCTTACTTCTTACATTTCCTTCTTTAAAAATGTCATTCACATGATCCAACCATTCCTTCCTTGGTCTTCAAACATTTGCACTGTACATTTATTTACCTTAGGACGAGCATACATCCACCATAGTAAGGCAGGAGAGTGATTTGCATATATTTTTTTTCATTCATGTATTCTACGTATACAAACCATCTCAGAGTGTACTTATTTTTCTTGCTCAACACATTTGCCTTAGGTTCACATTCATACTTTATCACTTCAGTGCGTATTCTGTCATAAATTGTCCCCTCGTGTATTCTTCGAATTGCACGCATTTCCACTTTTTTTTCAGTCCTTTTCACTATTCTTCAGCGTTTACGCCTTCGTTTAATTCCATTTATCAAAGTTGTAACTAAAATACTGTTGTGGACTATCATCTTAGCAGATTTCGAACGTGTTCTGTTCGAGTGTATGTGTTTTAGTACTCCATTAACTTTGTTCCCTGTCGCTACACGCCATTTGGTACCCCTCGTAGCTCTTCCATCATCTGGAAAATACTAAATTGATTGGCTGATTTTTTGCATGTAAAATTAATCAAAAACCGATTCATTGAATTGGGTGGTTAATTAGACTAGCTACTCGGAGATTTTGGCATAATTGCGGTTCTGAGTTATAACCGCAATTATGCCAAAATGTCAATAAAATTTTTGACAAATGAGTTGACATCTGTGGAGCTGCAAGAGGTGAACATTTGACGAATATTGTTTTTTGTGTTTAAATGTCATACATTAGACTTAAATGACCAATAAAAAAAAATTTGAAATCAAAGCAAATTGTGTGTTTTATTCAAGAATAAAAAAAAACTGCTCAATTTGAAAGACTATAAAGATTTTTAATAAAAAAATAGAGAAGAGTATATTTATTGGTCTTAGATTTTGACATCTTTATTTAAAACAATAAAGAAAAAAAATTCTGAATCGACAGTCTCTATTTAAAATTATTTCGCTTACTCATTAAAATAAAACAACACTTGCTCGTCTGCGGTGTCCGTCACATTTTGATGACGCGTTTCCCCATTATTTTATCTATCGTGCCTTGGCAGACGTTTGGCAGAAACAGATTAAGGTATTCTTGCGCCTACTGAATTCCCCGACCTCTCTTGGCTAATTGTTAAACTTTTGCTTTTAACTCGTGCATTTTGGGCTCGATTTCTAATGGTACCTTAAAATATCAATGCCTGGTTTTTTTAAATCGATATTCAATAAATTTCTTTTTCTTTTTCTATATAATTTGATTTCCTCAGTTCAAACATGTATTAAAACAAATTCATAATTTTATAATTTTACTCTGAATAATTTATCGATAGCTT
The DNA here is from genome assembly GCA_949825065.1 of Odontocerum albicorne. Lineage (NCBI taxonomy): Eukaryota > Metazoa > Arthropoda > Insecta > Trichoptera > Odontoceridae > Odontocerum > Odontocerum albicorne. The sequence continues at coordinate 4,862,610 of OX463847.1, read as the reverse complement.
CATTGTATCATACGCCTTTTGTTCAATGTTGCACAAAATCTATATATACAAAATTCACGTTTTGAATTTTTGTTTATTTGAATGTAGTCTATTGCATTGCTTCCCAATTACTTTCATGTAACGGCCCCCTAAATCTGAAGTAATTAATTCCCCCCCCCCCCCCCCCCCCCCCCCCCCCAAAAACATTTTTTTATAGTTGAAGATTTATTTGGCAATAATTATTACAATTAAAATACACATATTTATATTCAACACAAAATTATAGGAACTTGCTTAAAAACTTTTTTTTTAAATGAGAACTATACTCATATGAAACAATTTAATACTCACATGAATATTTGTACTTTGTACTGAATATTTTCGCGACCCCCACGAGAAATCCCGCGGCCCCCAATTTGGGAAGCACTGGTATATTGAATGAGAACTTGAATCAAGGTTTTTCTTTATTTGTATGTAGTCTATCGAATGAGAACTTGAATCAAGGTTTTTGTTTATTTGAATGTAGTCCGTCGAATTATAACTTAAATCAAGATTTTTCTTTATTTTAATGTAGTCTATCGAATGAGAACTTGAATCAAGGTTTTTCTTTATTTGAATGTAGTATATCGAATGAGAACTTGAATCAAGGTTTTTCTTTATTTGAATGTAGTTTATCGAATGAGAACTTGAATCAATGTTTTTCTTTATTTGAATGTAGTCCGTTGAATTATAACTCAAATCAAGGGTTTTCTTTCTTTGAATGTAGTCTATCGAATGAGAACTTGAATCAAAGTTTTTCTTTATTTGAATGTAGTCTATCGAATGAGAACTTGAATCAAGGTTTTTGTTTATTTGAATATAGTCCGTTGAATTATAACTTAAATCAAGGTTTTTCTTTATTTTAATGTAGTCTATCGAATGAGAACTTGAATCAAAGTTTTTCTTTATTTGAATGTAGTCTATCGAATGAGAACTTGAATCAAGGGTTTTCTTTATTTGAATGTAGTCTATCGAATGAGAACTTGAATCAAGGTTTTTGTTTATTTGAATATAGTCCGTCGAATTATAACTTAAATCAAGGTTTTTCTTTATTTGAATGTAGTCTATCGAATGAGAACTTGAATCAAGGTTTTGTTAATTTGAATGTAGTATTTTATTCAGAATATGACAATAGTAGCGTGAACTAATACGAGGTTGGTCCGCTGAGCGGCCAGTGGTGGAGCTCCTATAATAATTTCAACTTTTCTGTTTTGTGTATTTATTTATGGCTATACGAGTATAATGCCAAAGAACACTCTTGATGGTGAACGGTCAAAAACAAAAAAGAAGATCTTCTTTCCTAACTAATGAAATAGAGCAAAGTAAGCCCACTTAAATGTGTTTTATGGAAGCTCTCGCAATCAGCTTGCTTGTTACGCTACCCTCGACGCGGCTATGGTGCTTAGTTGGCACTTAAGCCAATAAAATCACGTGGATGGAACAATACTCAAACCCTTGTCATTTCTGCCACAATGCAATTCTCCAATTTGCTGAATGCGCACAAAGGAGTCGTAACAAGGTGCTTATATCTCTAATGGTTGCCGTTTCATCTTAACCTTTTTTTAATATTTGTTCTTTTATTTTTATTGCCATTCTGTATTGTATTTATCAACAGCAGCGATCTCAATGAGATATCACAGTATGACATATTTTTTAAAATACTTAAGACAATTGGACAGTCATAAAATGTATGTAGTGAGAAACAAATACTTGCTAAACTCACGCCTAAAATATAACAAAAAGACAATTTATATAACACGATATACGCTTGAAACTGGGATTCGAACCCACAATTATTTACGAATTGAAAATATTAAAGAAATAATAATAATGAAGCAACTCAAGATGTTACCATTTGATAACGAGAATACCAAATTATATTTGTTTTAAGACAAAACATAACTCGACAAATTTATCAATTGAAGTTAACATAGATCGACCCAATTTTAAATATTACTCGACATAACGAATGTTAACAAAAAATTTAATTTTCAATTCATTGAATATTATGCGGTAAACAACAGAATAAACGCGACAGGCTGAGATTAGCTGAAAGACGTCAAAAATATTGTATACCCACAAGCATTGTGAAATTAAATATATTAGAAACGTGTGATTTCTCTTTTCTATTTTACCAGTCTGAGCCATTAGACACTGTTTCAGAAATACGCAAATAGCCAAAAGTTTTATCAACTCGAAAAATTCAAACGGAGAAAAAAATTAACGTCTTACAGCTACAGTAACGCCGAGAATCACATTCTATGCATTACTTACAGTTACGGAGGTATTGTACTATCGGGTTGTCTGGAAAGTAGTTTCGTATTTTTAGGTTAAATTAAAATTCAAAATTGCACGATATGCTCATGGACGGATGTTTTTGACATTTTCAGTGAATCGGAATTCGTACGAATTTTTTTTAATTAAAAATATAAATCTTATATTATTTAATGTATTTTTTTATTATTAAAATTATTATACAATAATTATTATTTATTATTATTAAAAATTTAAAAAAAATTATTAAGAGAGATTTTCTTGAATCAAATTCCACGTAACCATTTCCTAATCCTGAAAAAAAAAATCGGTAACAAATGGAAAAAAAGCAATGCATAAAATCAACTTTTCCTTGGAGCTAAGAAGTTTCACTTCTACCGCGCGAGAGTCTCACACATCTGTTTTTTTTTGTTTGTGTGGCATTTTTTTTCTTTGTAGTTACAAAGTAACATAAAACACGGAATTATACTCGTAGCTTCATTTGTTCCTTGTTTTGCTCGTCACCAGTGGTAACCAGCTTTCCAGAGCGGACACCATCTTCGAGTGTCGTATCACCATTTCTGACTTTTTGCAACCACTTTTGACTCAACAATCGCTTAGTTCATCGTTGCTATACACTATACATGTATTTTTTTTATTTATTTTCCTTTGAGATATTAAAATAACATTATGCACTGAAAAACAGCTTATTTCGTTAAATAGTAACTTTTAACTGACATAGTGGAGAAAAAATAAGGGTGTGAATAACTTACACAAATGGTATGATTGTGGTACCATGTCCTTGTTCAGAACTGATGCCTTAAGGTTCAAGATAGTCATGATGATCGTCAACCTTCGAAAAAGAAAATAAATTTGAAGAAAAAGAAGCAGATAGACATGTTATATGAACTTATGTGTAATAAAAACCAATATCTTTATCACATAAAAAGTTCTTTAATATCTCACATGTTAAGCTCTTAAAGATGCCTTAAGCTGAATAACTTTTGATATTGAGGAAACTTTAGTCAAAATGAGAAGTTCGTTTTATATTATATTAAGTAAGGATTAAAGGCATTAAACAATATTATATCTTCGACCTTACTTGAAATACTATTTGATAGCAATTACATTTTAAAAATGTATCTTTAATTTACTTAATTATTAATCTTCTTCTTTTTCTAGATCTTGCGATTTGTTTAAATAGGATTTCAGTTTTGGTCCTGTGACGAAGTTGTCCAACTTTTTCTCCATCTCTTTGGTGGACGTCCCGGTGGTCGACGACCCTCTGGAATCTCGTGCATTACAATCTTAGGTATTCTCGCAGGGTCCATCCTCTCAACGTGGTACCTCCAGAATCGTCTTCTCTGCCTACTCCATCTCACGATGTCCTCAATGTTACAACATCTACGGATTTCCTCATTATGTATCCTATATCTAAGGGTTCTACCTACGATAGGCCGCAGAGCTTTCATTTCTGTTGTTCTGAGGAGGTGTTTCGTTCTTACAGAGTCTGCTTATGCTTCGATTCCGAAAGTCATAAAAGGTCTTATGCATGTTTTGTATATTTTGACTTTGCTTTCCACCAACATGTGTTTATTGCCACAAACAGTGTTCCTCAGGCATCCAGAGATAACTGCTGCTTTATTATTAATCAGGAGACATTATCTCTCTACTATCCATGAGCAACAGTTGCTAAAAATGACCTAAGAGTATACAGACTCCATATGACAAGTAATCCTGTTTCATTACTAAAGCTCTAAAGATTTTTAAGGAGACACAGTTATTCGTCCTCGTGGGTACTATAATTCGTATTAAGACGAAATAAATTAACTTAAGTTTATGACATAAATTATTTATTTATTTATTTAACACTTTTATTGCAAATACAATCTGGCGGGATTATTACCAGGCGGCAATCTCTTCCAACCAACCAGACAAAAGTAAATAAAGCAAGCTACGTGGTCGCATAAATCATTCAAATAACTATCCATCTCCACGAAATCCATAAACACATAAGTGATCATATGCCCACGAACCCCACAAAGACAGACAATCATCCGAACATTATTTTTCATATAAAGTGAGATATCATCAATCAAAAGGAAAGGAAGGGATGGTGGAGAGGAAATGAAAAGAAAAATCAGGAATGAAGCACGTTATTTTACTGACTAGAAATTATGAGTTTTTTCAGTCGCTTCTTAAAGCATTCCAAGGACGGAGCGAGTCGAAATTTTTCGGCGAGATAAGAGGGGGTGGCGGGACAGTTAAGAATATAATACAGTATGTTAATTTGGCGTCTATTTCTTATATTCAAACAGTTCAATGGCTTCTGGTATGAAGTTATACGATCGTACTTTCGTAGGTTGAAAATAAATCTTAGACACACATAAATTATCTGCGAGTTATAAATATATACTCGTACAATACAAAAGTTTATTCTTTTATTTTTTAAACTCAATTTACAAAGTATAAATTCAAAATTCATTTATATTATTTGGAGGTTAATAGATAACTCAAATCAAAGTCACACTATACAAAACAATTATTAGAACAGTGGTGGCATATGGATGCGAAGCATGGACACTGACAGCTAAATCCGCAGAATTGCTAGATGCCTTCGAGAGAAGAGTACTACGTAGGATCCTGGGTCCCGTGAATGACGGCGAAACCTGGCGAATACGACACAACGATGAGCTATATAATATCTACAAAGCTTCCAGGCTATCTGTACATGTCAGACTGAGCAGATTGAGATGGGCCGGACATGTGCAGAGAATGTCGTCATCGCGAGCACTCAAAGGAATCCTGGAGGAACACCCGGGTGGAAGAAGGAGGCTGGGCAAGCCAAGGCTGCGATGGGAGGACGAAGTTGAGAGGGTCGCAACCCAGCTGCTACAGGCGCAGGATTGGAGGGTCGAGGCGGAAGACAGGAGGAGCTGGAGGCGAAGATTGACGGAGGCCAAAACTCGATATGGACTAAAGGACCATCGAAAGAAGGCGGTTAATAGATATTTGACCAGAGGCCAAGGGATCAGGCAGAGAAAAAGTTTGGTCTATACCAAATAAAGCTCTCAGGCACTATCTCTTTTCTAAAGCTACTCTCGTCATTAATTGTCATAGTTTAATATTAAACTTCCATTGCACACTGTACAACCTGATGAGTTAAATAAAGCCTGAAGTATTTATAATACTGGAACTTTTTTTTATAATATTGTTACCTACAGGAACCACCAGTTCCGGGTCGGAAGACAGGCATCTTACCAACTTGGCTATATTGTCCATGTTTCGAATACGTATGTTAACACTAGTAATGCAAGGAATTCTGTATTCAAAACACGTTTCACAACATCTTTATTTTTTCAATAATACTTAACAGCTGTCACTTGTTGATACAATAATGCGATATAAAATAAAAAAGCAAATTATGTATGTATTAATTAAGAAAGGGCTTCACTTTTGAACAGTAAAATATAAATAAAGTTTTTTTTATTTAACGTACTATCGTCATTATTGACAGGCTTTTGCTAGAATTTAAGAACAATCCACTCTGGTTTTCCACAAATATATTTATGAAGTTTCACGCAGGAGAAAAAAACATTTCATATTTTAATTTGTGTATTAAAAAATCAAGTCAACAATGGGTAAGTAAAAAATCTTTTAATTTCCTAAAATTTACTCATTGTTTACGAAGCGTGTGACAGCTTTTAAACTTACAAAGAATAAACGTAATTATTGTTAATTAAGTAACAAACAATATAAATATTTAAACAAAATATTTACCATACATCAAATTAAAAAAAAACCTTATGGGCTCGTCCGGGATTTGAACCCGGGACCTCTCGCACCCTAAGCGAAAATCATACCCCTAGACCAACGAGCCAGATGTCAAATGCGCGCTTAAATTGAATTAATTTGTGTATAATGTATTTCTTCAACAAACTTTCTAAATTACTCGTATGTTAATTCTAGGTCACATAATTTCGCTTGCGGCAACTTCGAAATTATTTCAATAATCGACCAATAGATGGCAACAACTTCTTTTTTTATGACCAAATTATACGACCTAGTTTTATTAAGTTTATTTCTATCAGAGATATCATACTCTGAGCAAATAAAATATATATAAACTGTTCAAGTAAATAAAACCGAAATATAAATATGGGTATTAACTTCTTAAAAGGAAATTCTATCGCTGAGAGAATTACAATTTAATATAATTCAAAATATTTGACAAAGAGATAACATATTTTGTAAAAGCGTTATTTTATTCAACGTTCAATGCGAAAGGAAAATGAAATACAAGACATTGTTTATTTTTAGTTTACATTATCGTTTATTCAAAATACACTCCTTGTTTGTCAATACAATACTGAAAGCGGTTGTAAATTTTTTTGAAGCACTCCTGAAACTTATTCTTCGGAATTGCCTCCAAAATGACAGTCAAAGCCTTCTGGATGTCTGAACGCTTGTGTAAAAAGAAACGCTTACCATTCTTCGCCAATTTTAGTTTCGGGAACAGCCGGAAGTCGTATGGAGCCAAATCAGGCGAATACAGGGGGTAATCGATATTTTTTAGACCATGAAATCGCGTACAATGTTGCTTTTGTGCGCCGGTGCATTTTCGTACAACAATGACCATGTCCTGTTGTTCCCGGTATTCGGGTCGAACTCGATGAATCCTGGACCATAAACGATTTAAAACTCTCAAGTACACATCGGCGTTCACCATTTGATCTTCTGGCATGAATTCCTTATGGATAATTCCTTTGGAATCAAAGAAAACGGTGAGCAGGGTCTTGATTCGTCTCTTTTTTCGGTTTTGGAGATTATGAGGCCTTCCATTCCGAGCTCTGGGGCTTTTGTTGATTGAATCAATGTACGATATTTTAAAAGAAGGGAATATAAAAAGTCAGAAAAATTATAGGAGCTTTGTGAGAAGGTGAATGGGTTTAGAAGAGGCTTAAATATATGTATCGCAATAAGAAAGACAGGCGTTCTATCGTCTCTGCCTGCCCCGACAGGGAAATTACTTGATGGTATGTATGTATTTTTAAGCTGTCAATAATAGTAGGTTTGAATCCCGAGTTAGGGAGCCCTTTAGGAGAGTCTGCTCTTTAAACGGCGCTATATAAATTCATTATTATTAATATTGGACATCATACCTTAAAATCTACACACAAGCGCTATACTAAACCTAAAGTCAAATGTGACAGTATCACATATTTGGAGTTTCAACAAAATTTTCTTTGTGGGTCGTGTTCCCTTGGTAAGTCTACTCTCTACACTTTGTGGTTCGTGTTCCCTTGGTAAGTCTACTCTCTACACTTTGTGCTTCGTGTTCCCTTGGTAAGTCTACTCTCTACACTTTGTGGTTCGTGTTCCCTTGGTAAGTCTACTCTCGACACTTTGTGGTTCGTGTTCCCTTGGTAAGTCTACTCTCTACACTTTGTGGTTCGTGTTCCCTTGGTAAGTCTACTCTCTACACTTTGTGCTTCGTGTTCCCTTGGTAAGTCTACTCTCTACACTTTGTGGTTCGTGTTCCCTTGGTAGTAAGTCTACTCTCGATACTTTGTGGTTCGTGTTCCCTTGGTAAGTCTACTCTCTACACTTTGTGGTTCGTGTTCCCTTGGTAAGTCTACTCTCTACACTTTGTAGTTCGTGTTACCTTGGTAAGTCTACTCTACACTTTGTGGTTCGTGTTACCTTAGTAAGTCTACTCTCTAAACTTTTATTAAAATTGTCGTTTTATTATTATTACTATTAATATTACTATAAGTATTTTTTTTCATTTTTATTATCTGCATTATAAATATTATTATTAATATTTTCTTTATCATAAATAAAATTATTATTAATTATCATTATCATTATTATTTTTATTATTATTATTAATACCATTATCATTATTGTTATTATTAATATTGTTCTAAATAATATTATTATTATAATCGTCGTTACCATTATTATTATTATAATTACTCTTATTTTTATTGTTTTTCTTATTATTAATACCATTATCATTATTGTTATTATTAATATTGTTCTAAATAATATTATTATTATATATCATCGTTACCATTATTATTATTATTATAATTACTCTTATAATTATTGTTTTCCTTATTATTAATACCATTATCATTCTTGTTTTTATTAATATTGTTCTAAATAATATTATTATTATAATCGTCGTTACCATTATTATTATTATAATAACTCTTATTTTTATTTTATCATTATTGTTGTTAATATTCTAATTATTACTATTAACGCAACAACGAGCCCAAATAAAGTTGCTATAAACCAGAAATAACGATTGAATAATTACTACATAAAGAGTCATGTATTTTGACGTTGTATAAATTATGCTTTCTCAATATAAAAATGTTTTTTTTATTTTCTTAAAGAACTCTCATACTTATGTCATCTATATTTATTCTGCACAAACGAAATCCAGACAAAGTATTTCCCATTTCCCGGGAATTATGTTCCCAGCTATCAGCTGATTGCGAGCAATCTCAACAATTGCAGCTTGCAGCCATTACTCTCGCAGTTTTTCAATGAAATCGCTTGTAAAAATTGTATTCACTTGAACTAACGACTTCTCGAACAAGTTTTCAAAATTCACTTTATCGGGAAAAATATTTTCTTCAAAGTATTATATTGAATCGCTTTGTGTTGAAAAATGAATTATTGTTGATTTTAAAATATATTTATGTCGTTGGCCTGTCGTTGGCCTAATTGATAAAGACATTGTTTTTTTATCAATCAGATATATTTAAAAAACAATGTTTAAGTTTACATAGGACAAACTGTGACGTTTTTTCTCTCTCCTGTAAAGTTAATCAAATGGAGTTACGTGTTCTTATAGTTAGGCCAACGATATGTAAATATTTCAATATATATTTTTAAGTAGGGCGTGTTGCGATATAAAACATGTTTAATTGAGCAATTAAATACATACACAGAAATCAAACAATTGTATTATACCTTCGTTGTTTCAGCCTTTAGCGGCGATGCTTCTTATCTGAAGAGATGATGATAGTAGTTGTTGGTAAATAAATAAAATACGTCAATTAGCAATGCGGAAGGAGAGAGTGAATGAATGTTTTATTTATCGGTATGTGGGTATTTATACATTTCAGAATGGGCGCGCGAGTGCGCCCGCGATATATTTTTATCTCGCTTCTGTGCGTGTAGAGATTGTCGATTGAAGTATTGTAGACAATAGTATTGTGTAATAGTATCGTTAATAGTATTATGGGTAAACAATTTGTTTACGGAACCGGCGAGACAGCGTGATGCGTTCTCTTTCTACTGTGGAATGTATCGTAAATAGTATTGTGGGTAAACAATTTGTTTACGGAACCGGCGCGATGTCCGGCCGCGTCAATGTCTTGGTATGTGACCTTCGGACATATCCAAAGGTCGTTTCGTCGGTCGTTGACCGTATGTGTTGACAATATTCAGCGACGACCGTGGTTCCCACAAGCCCATAGCCATGCGGCAATCTCTTCCAACCAATCATAAATATATCAAACAAACCTCGAGGAAAAATCAGATAAGAACACTTTTTTTTAAATCTAGGGACTAACGGAAATCGAATGTATAACCCTCAGATTCGACAACAGGTCAACAATGATAAGATTTTCTAAATGATTTTTCTATCAGTACCCAATATTTCTAAATCGGCTAGTTTAACTTGAAGCCTCTTGTATATTTTTTTAATTGGTTGAAAGAGATTGTCACATAGCAATAAATCTACCAGGAATATTTGAAACATCGGAAATGTAGTACAATATAATAAGACTAGTTGCAGCCCGTGAAATATTTAAAATTCGTTCAGTTATCACGGACCCACCGAGATTCCAATTTCGAATTACTTTCGGAGAGAATCCAAGTATTCCTCTCTCGCTCTCTTGTATTCAAAATTCAATTCTCGTATTATTTATTCGACGACAACCATCGTATGGGTTTTGGCCTATTTATACTATGACTAGTTGCAACCCGTGAAATATTCACGGAAGTAAAACAAATTCTACATTTATGAAAATACATATTCATAAATGTAGAATTTGTTTAAATATATCATTTATACATCGTCCCCTTTTATACCGGTTCAAAAATTTTTACCTAGGTATTTAAAATTCGTTCAGTATAGTTTCCATCTTTTCATTTATCACGGACCCACCGAGACTCAAATTTCGAATTACTTTCGGAGAGAATCCAAGTATTCCTCTCTCGCTCTCTTGTATTCAAAATTCAATTCTCGTATTCTTTCTTCGAGGACTACCATCGTATGGGTTTTTGCCTATTTATACTATGATTACATTTCATAGGAGTATTGAATAGCAAATCTTGATGTATGATAGTGTTTCCTGGACATGGAAAAAATAATTAAATAAGCCGAAGATATGTTATTGAAAAACTTATTTTTAATAGAATGTGTATGGTATATGGCAGAAGAAAGAATGAAATTATTTAAGGTAAATGTAAACTTTTGATCGGGCTTAAGAAAGAGGCTGTCGGCCATAATTGGCTAACTTCGGCTTTGTAGAGCGTTGTCTCTGTCATTCATGCACGTGTTCCGTGGATGTTTGTCAGTCATTGTCAAGCGTTCTAGGGGCAGAGATAACGCTCTACAAAGCCGAAGTTAGCCGATTATGGCCGACAGTCTCTTTCTTAAGCCCGATGTGTATTACTTCCCGCCGGGTACTGTAGTTTGGATATATCAAAGAGAGACTGGCTAATTCATAATGCAAACGGGAATCATGAATATGAGTATTCGTAGTAAGTCACTTAAAAGTATATACTATATTTTTTCAATGACTAGTCATAATGAACCACTAAAATCATATACTTATATTTCTCCAGTGACTGGTCCTAGTAAGTCACTAAAACATATATATTTCTCCAATGACTAATGTATTCATAATGAATCACCAAAAATTATAAAATTATACTTATAAATCTCCAGTGACTAGCCCGTATACTTGTAAGTCACTAAAACGTATATATTTATATTTCTCCAGTGACTACTTGTAACGGATCACCAAAAATGTATGTCTCCAGTAACTAGTCAAAATTAATAACCGTAAAATATAAACATTAATATTTCTCCAATGACTAGTCCTATGAAGTCACTATAAAGCTTATATTTATATTTATTCAATGACTGTAGTTCCTGCAAGTATTTAAGTATCTTGGGTCACTCATCCATAGCGATGGAGGATGTGCAGCAGATGTAACACGTAGAATTAGTGTGGGATGGATGAAGTTTAGATCAATGACGGGAGTTCTATGTGATCCGAAAATGCTAGTAAAGTTAAAAGGAAAAGTATACCAAACGATTGTCAGACCCGCACTCCTCTATGGCTCCGAATTCTGGACGATGTATAAACTCTTACTCTAGGCAACTAGAAACTGTTGAAATGCGCATGCTAAGATGGTCAGCTGGTGTATCCCTAAGAGACAAAATAAAAAGCTCACGCATTCGTGGAAGCCTAGGTCTTACAGACATTAACAGCAAGATGGAGGAGAGGCGATTGAGATGGTATGGGCACGTTGGACGCAGAGCACCCGATCACGTTGTGAACCAGGCAATCTCCGTGGATCTTCCTCGAATAACAGCCAGAGGAAGACCAAAGAATTCATGGGTGGTGCAAAAAGATAACCTGATGCAGAGGCACGGCCTGGGGAACGTAGTCCGGGACAGAAGAGCATACAACCTGAGGACGAGGAGAGCTGAGCCCAACAGTATTCGCAGACAGTGAGTTGGGAGCCAGGGAGAAGAAGAAGACTCTAGTTCCTGCAAGTAACTTAAAATATATATTTAATTTATACACTGACTAATTTTAATCATTCACTTAAAATGTAACAAATTAAAACACTTGGAACTACACTCGTCATCAAGATTTCTAAATTTTTTAATATGTCATAATTCGTTAGACAGGGATAACCCCATTAAATAAAAACTTCAGAAGAATTAATTATTCGGTTTCTAAACCCGCTTAAGTGCGCTTGGAATTAATTTTCTAAAGAGGTTGTATTGTTCTGGAGCAGACCTAACAAAATGATTTGACGAGAAACTGAAAAACTGCCCCCTACCCATGTTTAGCTTATTCTCATTAATACAGTCGAGATAGCGATGGGTATCATTTTTCTAGTCGCGGTTAACTAACGACGTCGTTATAACGGATTCCAAAGCGACCGTAACGACGCCGTTATTACGAAACAAGCGCTATTACGATAGTGGTTCGGAACTTTTCTCTAAGTTCAGTCAAATTAAAATTTCAGATGGAAAAATAATAAAACATGTATGTTTTACATTTATTGTATTACATATTACATTGTATTGTATTAATGCCGTATTGCCGTGTGATAATTTCTCAGAAAGATATTATAGAAACTTTAAGTGAAAGCCTCACTGAAACTCATTTTAAAATAAATTAGGTTCTAACAAGAATCGAACCCGTAACCCTCGGATTGGAAGACAGGTGACTTATAGTTTAAATTTATTAAACTTTCTTCTTCCACTCTTTCCTCAGACAATCTCTTCCTCACTCTCATTTCAAACAGTCATTTCGTAAGTTTTCCCTACTTATTATCTCAGTAGCCAAACCATCTTAAATTTTTTTTTTCTGAATTCTATTTATATAGTCCATCTAAAACAAACAGTTATTATTTGTGTCATTCCTTACTCTATCATACATTGTAATACAATATCATCATCATCATCATCAGCCTGTACCCATCCACTGCAGGATGTAGGCCTCTCCAAGTTGTCTCCACAAAATCCTGTCCTTTGCACATTGCTGCCACATAATACCTGCATGCTTACGTATTTCGTCCACCCAGCGCGCCTTAGGTCTTCTTACAGGCCTTTTTATACCTATTGGGTACCACTGGATTACTTCATACGTCCAACGATGGTCTGTTGCTCGGGCGATATGTCCAGCCCACTTCCACTTGAGTATTTTTGCAACCTCTATAACATCTTCAACCTTTGTTTGGGCTCGTATCCACTCATTACGTTTTCGGTCTCTTCTGGTATAACCTAGCATGCACCTTTCCATGCTGCGTTGTGTTGTTTGGAGCTTTTGTATCATTCGTACCGATAAAGTCCAAGTCTCGCATCCATATGTTAGTACTGGTAAGATGCATTGGTTAAATACCTTCCGTTTGAGGCAGATTGGGAGCTTGCTCTTGAAGATGTAGTTTAGTCGTCCAAAGGAACTCCAAGCTAGTTTTGATCTTCTATTTATTTCATTTAAAGTACAGTCTTCAAATGTAATACTTTGTCCTAAGTAGATATATTGTTGGACTTGTTCCAGCTGTGTACCGTCCACCTGGATAGTTGTGGCATCAGCAAAGCGGTTTAACATATATTTTGTTTTATCAATATTCATTTTTAAACCTGCTAATTTGCTTGTCTCCGCTAATTCCAGTATTTGGCTCTGCAGTTCCTCAGGACGTGTAGCGAAGGTAATAATATATTATCGTCTGCAAATCTAAGGTGGCTCAGATATGAACCATTAACGCAGTAATACAATATAGTCCACTCTTATCACTCTCTTTTAATGCCTAAGCTTCGTTTCCATACATCAAGGGGAACAGTTTTATTGCGTATAATATATATATTTTTTATGATTTAGCAATTAATTTATTAACAGTATTCAGTGCAGCGTTGATTATTTTCTATCTTACCATCTCTAGAGAACATCTTTCATAAAGACCGAAATTCCTCAACATGTTTTCTCCACTAATCTTTCATTGTCCACCCGTTCATTGCAATTACTTATAGGATCACCCTTACAGCACCAATATTGTTCACCTATACACGGCAATTACTCATAGGAGTACCATTATATCACCAACATTATCAACCCATATATCGCAATTACTCATAAAATTCCCCTTATATCACCAACATTGTCCACCCATACATTGCAATTACTCATAGAATTACTCTTAAATCACCAACATTGTCCACCCATATATTCAAATTATTCATAGGTTTACCCTCATATCACCAACATTGCCCACTCATACATTTTAATAACTCATTGAATTACCCTTATATCACCAACATTGTCCACTCATGCATTGTAATTTCTCATAGGATTACCCTTATATTACAGCAATTTCAACCTATACATTGCAATTACTTATAAAATTACCGTTCGTCTAGTTACAATAACTCGCACGCGCCGAGTACATGTAAATGAGATATTGTCTTTTTTCGTGCGGTTGTATTGACAAATTATATAATAAAAAAACTGCGAGTTTCGTGCCTACTTCAATGGTTATAACTCATTAATGTTCGATTACAACGCAGTTTCTTGGCCACGGTCTTAAATATTTCTGAATCAAAAATGGATACATGTTGAAGGTTACCCATACGATGTGTATATTCTGTTATATAAAGGGTCTTTCAAATTGAGCGGTTTTTTTAATCTATTTTTTTTAATTATTGAATAAAACACACAATTTGCTTTGATTTCAAAGAACTTTTTATTGGTCATTGAGGTATAATGTATGACATTTAAACACAAAAAACAATATCTGCCAAATATTCACCTCTTGCAGTTCCACAGATGTCCACTGTTTTGTCAAAATTTTCGATGACATTTTGGCATAATTACGGTTTTAACTTACCAATAACGCAAATAATATCGTCCTTCAGCTCAGGAATTGATAAGGGGTCATTCTTATAGACCTGCACTTACATGTAATCTCAGAGAAAATAGTCCAACGGTGTCAGATCACATGATTTTGGTGGTCAATTAACTTCGCCCTTTACGGAGATAACAATACATAAAATAATTCAACACGGTTGAACACGTTGTTGTATTGTATACGACTCCATTTTTATAAATGTCATATATTACATTTTTTAGATGTCACAAGACCCAGGCAAGTTCGCGACGTCATCTGTGTTTTATCCAAGAATTTTAAAAACCGCTCAATTTGAAAGACTGTTTACAATCCCCACATTATGTCAACAGTTGCAAAAATGAAAATGCATAATACTGTGCTGGTGCTCACCTTGATGTATGGAAGTGAAACGTGGACTTGGTAGAGAAGGATAATAGTAAGATTAATGCTGGGGAGAGCGTGCACTAAAGAAATTTTTTTGATTGTCAATATTTGAAAGAAGGCGGAATGAAGACATCAGAAATGAATGCACAAATAAAATAGATGTTTTAAGTAAGATGAAGAGAGGAGCTTTAAGGTGGTTTGGACATGTGGAAAGAATGAATGATGATGAATGACTAAGCGCATATTCAAGTCAGAAGTGCAAGATGTAACCAAATGGACCAGATTTTGAAAGAAGAAATGTGAAGTTTGAATGATAGAATATTGTATATGATGAGATGTATAGATATGTAGGAGGCGAAAATTGTGTGACTGGGTAGAAAAGTTTGAAGATATGTTTAATTTGCCTGCCCCGCAAGGAACATGGCGTGATAATACTCGTATGTATGTTTCCACACGAAAAAAAGTAAGTTGAACCTGTATCGAGATAAAAAAAGTGAGTTGAACCTGTATCAAGATAAAAAAAAGTGAGTTGAACCTGTATCCAGATTAAAAAAGGGAATTGAACCTGTATCAAGATAAAAAAAGTAAGTTAAACCTGTATCAAGATAAAAAAAGTGAGTTGAACCTGTATCAAGTTAAAAAAAGTGAGTTGAACCTGTATCAAGATAAATATATTATAAAAGTGAAGAATTCCTTATATTCCAAAATATTTTTTTTAAAACTCTTGATTCGGATAATATAAAAGTTGACGATCTCTTTTATACATTAGATTACTAACGACTGACTCACTCGAATATCAGGGGAGTGTTTTGTTAGCTTTACTGATGTATGGTTGAGCGATTGTGGTCCACGCCAACCGAAGGATCTCCCTGCCATCATTGTCAAATTATTCCTCCGGGTCAGCTCGTCCGTTCAAAAGGATTTGGCTGCATCAATAATATTATTGGACTATGATTGAAATATCGGAAGGGAGGTTATACGAGTGTATGCAAAAGGAATAATATTGTGAGTATTCTTCTATCGTAGAATGGGAGTACTTTGTTAAAAAAAATATTCAATGAAATTTAATTTTTCTTGCATTATTGAAAAATGACAACACTTTCTGGATGTATTCCTTTCCACTGTCCAAAAGAACACCATAGCGCAGTCAAGTAAATTTGACGACTTCCGTGGTCTAAACGTTGTTTAATTCATTGATCCCTAACAAACTAGAAAGCAATGCTTGCATTTGGATCCCGGTGGGGGCGCAGAACTCACTCATGGTGGAGAAGTTACAAAAAAAAATCTACGATATCTCTATATGAGTGAGTTTGGTGTCTATCCATAGCTTTATCCTACTCAGTTTCTGCTGGGCATGTTCGGGTATAACTCCTTGAGCGTAAGAAGAGATCTGCGTCTCCTGGTATATGTTGTCAAACTCGTTCGAGGAGTTTTGAGCTGGCCTGCATTACTACAAAGATTAGCGTTAAATGTTCCTAGCAATTACACTAGACTGCGCCGGCAAGAACTGTTCTCAATGACATACGCAAGAATGGGTCTTCCAGCCGCTATGCCTTTTGGAAGGGCCTTAACTCTTTTGAACGGGATTGCTTCGGATATTGATATATTTCATATCACTGATTTTTCTTCTAAAACTGAGTGCGTTAGAAAGCACTCATCAACGTATTTAAGTGACTTTGAATATATGTGTATGTACCATATGTATGTACTCGTATATATGTATGCATATACATATTTTTAAATTTTAAATAACTTTTTTTTATGTTAACATTTTTTGTATTTTCAATGTAATTGGGTTAAGCCTGTGTTGAGAAACTAAATAAATAGGTAAGATAGTCGACTTCCACATCGGAGTTCCGGCGTTGATCTCTGATGGTACTAAAAAATATAAAGTGTTCTCTTGTAAAAATTCATCTAGTGTACACATACGCACAAGATGTGTGTGGATTTTATCATATCTTCACATGCATTAGTATTGCTAACACATCTCACTGTAACGAGCACTGTTGATTGTTAACATACATGTTAGGTTTTACCTGATAGTGTTCCACTACTGGCCTTTGAGACTCTCAGAAAACTATACGCATGCATTCTCCAGCTGATGGTTGACTTTTGAACTTTTTCTTTTTGACTGTTGATTGAGGATGTTTCCATTCCATACTTTGCAATTTACTCTCAGGCTCGTAGTGATTGATCCGTGTCTCGTCACCATCGAATGTTTACCAGTTTGATCCCCTGAAAGCAGTCCTACAAGGTCGAAGATTTACTTCTGATGAAGAAGTAAACACAGCAATGCATTCGTGGCTTGCACCTCAGCCTAAAACATTTTTTAATGACTGAATGCGAAAGCTTGTTGATTGATGAACAAAGTTTATTAAAAATAAAAAAATTCGAAAAATTATGTATTTATCATTTCTAAAATTGCATTCAAATACATACATTTTACAGTCAGAGTGCACATAATTTTTGTCTTAACCTCATATATACGAGTATATGATACACGTACATGTATTATACATTATGTAATTCCATAAAAAAATTAACTAAATCGTCATCACTATCATATGAATTAATCAACAACCAAAACGCAATTTTGAGGTAGGCAGAGAGGACACATTTCCACTTCATTATATTCTGACACAATTCCCTCATATATCCTCGCCATGCATATTCTCCTATTATAAAGGTTTTTCACTTTTTCTTGTTTCAGAATTAGATTCATTCTTTCGCATCACGTTTTTTCTATGTATTTTTCAACCTTTATTTTTTATCTTTTGTATTACTGATGTGAATTATTTTTGTAATCACTGCATCTTATTAACACATCGATCAATAAGTCCCGGGACTAACTACTTAAACAACATTTGTTTGCCAAAATTCTTCTTTATTCATCAACATAGTCTCCTTCAAGAGCGATTCCTAACTTTTCTATGTCAACCGTGTAGACTGATTTATCTTTGGTTTCAAAATAGGCCTTAGTTTCGGCAACCATTTCTTCATTAGAGCCAAATCTCTTTCCCTGAAGCATATTTTTGAGGTCTGCGAACAGCCATATTATTAACATACAAGCTGTATTCTTTACTAATATACTTTTAAGCAACGTCCAAGTTTTACTTCCATATCATAATGTACCTAACCAAAATTCCACTAAGAGAAGCCAAACTTTAAAAGTGTTGTTTTAAAAATGACTACCATACATGTACAAAGTTACCCCATTCGACAATTTTATTGGGGTTTTGAAAAAACTAGTTTTATTTTATATGTATCTGACTCTCATATAAAATCTATATATCAACATAAGCTCCTATCATGACAATATAAGCTCCTATCATGACAATTTGTTGAAATAGAGTTAAATGGGTTTGAAAAGGTCTGCGAAAACCCTTAATTAAATTCAACTGTTCACTCCGCCTTTCATATAATATTCTTATCTATGTAATCAAAAAACTATCCCTTAATGTTAAAAATTACAAAAACTAATCCTATACGCAATAAATTACACTTTAAGGAAAACTGGGAAAATCGTCCCAGTTATTTTAATCAGACTTTTAGAGTGGCAAGACTTATTCCATGGAAAATACTTCCACTAGAGATTCGGGAGGATGAAACTTATAAACCTTTATGATACTTTTTAAACGGACATTTTTTGAGATATGCTGCATCAAAATTTGAGCTCACTTAATGGGCGTGTTTTGATTAAAACTATTAATTGACTAATCATTGAAATAGATTTATGAACTATGGGTATGAATAAAGTAACCCAGAGGTTTTCAAATTGAGCGTCCCAAGATTAATGTGTTTTAGGGGCGTCGTGGAATATTTACGAATTTAAAGAACTCCAGACTATTTTAACCCTTGAAGTGCCGCAAGGTATTAGTATAGCTTATCCCGGAGGGCTGTGAATTTTTAGCAAAAATAAAACAGAATAGAATTATATTTTTTATATATATATATTCAAAGGATATTATGAAGACTTACGAAATATGTACAATATATGTCGTTTGTGCCGCCATTCACTCAGAAAAACACAACTGAAACTTTAACAAAATGTCAGGGTTGTCACAGAAAATACGGAAACATACATTAATAAAATATTTGATAGAATTAAAAGTATGTGTATCACAAAAATATGAATTATTTTAATAACGCACGGAAAGTAAATAATGTAACTATAAAATCATTTCAAATTTCAACGGTTTAATAAGTAAAACGCTCGCACTGACAACCCTGTATTAGAGACACATGTCGATTGTAATGCGAACCTATTAGGTAAATCCCTTTTAATTCGATAATATCTGTAAACTGCAATAATTTTATTCATCATCTCAATAAATGTCTCTATATGTTCCATATTTTAGATTATTCGAATTAGTACTAGACATTGGCTAGAAACAGGCATAAAATTGAGCGATTTAACTCGCTAATTTTGTATGGCAGACCCCACGGGCACGGCAACAAAGAGCGAGTAAACTCGCTTAAGGCAGCTAACCGGTTAATTTGATGCACAAAAACACTCAAGAAGATAATGTGAAGAAGTCACATGGATTAAAAACCAAATGTACATCTGAGTTTGCGTTGGAAGAGGAAAAAAATCTGATTGAGCTGTAAAATATCAAATCAATTTTATCGATATGAAGCCCGTTTAGTTTTTTATATGTGTTAAGGATTTATACTCTTTGTTAAATGTTATAACTCAACGAATCCTGGTTCTGTAATAAAATTCAAATATTGTTTAAAACACAACGTGTAACAGAGTTTTTAGATAAGGAGGTCATCATCGGTGGCCCACAGGGTGGTATATTAGGTCCATTGCTCTGGATCACCTTTACGGACGACCTTTAAAAAACTTTTCAGCCCTCAGATTGTGTGATCCAGGCTTACGCAGATGACTGTTTGGTTCTGATCAGTACCAACACCACAACAGTCTCGATCGAAAGCCCTTCAGCAATCTGCTACTATGAAAATACTGACAACTCGCTGGGTTGCTTGAACTCCAGGACTTAAGCTGTTTAATAAGTATGTTTAACATACTACGCTGCGAGTTCATTCGAACCTTGAGTCCATCATTGCTATTTATTTATTTTACACTTTTATTGCAAATACAATCTAGCGGGCATATTGCCAGGCGGCAATCTCTTCCAACCAACCAGACAAAAGTAAATAAAGCATGGTAAACATGGTCGCATAAATCATTCAAATGACTATCCATCCCCACGAAATCCATAAACACATACGTGAGCACATGCCCACGAACCCCACAAAGACGGATAATCACCAGAACATTATTTTTCATATAAAAGTGAGATATCATCAATCAAAAGGAAAGGAAAAAATGGTGGAGAGGAAAGGAAAAGAAAAATCAGGAATGAAACACGTTATTTTACTGAATAGAAATTAAGAGTTTTTTCAGTCTCTTCTTAAAGCATGCCAAGGACGGAGCGAGTCTTATATTGGTTTGTAACTGATTCCAGAGTCTCACTGCATGGACAGTAAAGGACGATGTAAAGAAAGAGGAGCGGTGAACTGGAAAGGCCAATAAACAATCTCTGTTTGAGCGTAGCGCTAATCCATGATTGGAAAGAAGCTGAAATTTTTCGGCAAGATAAGAGGGTGCGGCGGGACAGTTAAGGATGTTATACAATAGAGACAATGTGTAAATTTGGCGTATTTTTCTAACATTCAACCAGTTCAATGCCTTCTGGTATGAAGTGATATGATCGTACTTACACGTAGGTTGAAAATGAATCTTAGACACACATTTTGAAGACGTTGTAATTTGTCCAGCTGTTCCTCTGTAACATCCAAGTAATATACGTCCGCATAGTCCAGAATTGGAAAGAGCAGAGATAGTACGAGCAAAATTTTGGTTTTAGTTGGTAGGAATATTTGCAACACTTTAAGGGAATGAAGGCTGAAGACTTTTTGACTTAGCTGAAGAATTGCTTTTACGAGTATTCTTTCCACAATTAGATGTGTCACCGTAGGAGAATGAGTCCATTCAGATAGTTTCTTCATCGTCACTAGGGCTCATAAAAAATTAAGAAGATTTCCATCTTCTATTGTCGATCACGCTGTATGGGGAATTATTTTATCCCCAATAACATGGGTCATTTTGGGATCAAACAACTATTACTTCATACGACTATTATTTTCAAATAAAACGGTGAGAATAATTTATAATAAAATACAAATAAAAAACATGATTTAAATTTATTAAAGCCTTAGAAAGGTGTGGGGAGACCACAGGCTAGATGGTCGGACGATATAAGACGGGCCGCAGGGGTGAAGTGGATGCAGTGTGCCCGAGACAGGGAGTTGTGTAAGACCGAAGGGGAGGCCTATATCCAGGGATGGATCTAGAACGGCTGAAGAAGAAGAAGAAGAAGAAAGCCTTAAATAAATTTAATAAGTGCCACACTTTTGAAACCACTGATTTACTACTCATTTTATATGTCCTCCAAAGAAAGAAACTTAATGATAATGCACATTTAACGAAAATAACTGTTTAATGTTTATTACTGTATTTATATTCCATCTAATGGGGCGCACAACATTTGGAAAGGGCAGTGGACAAACTAAAAGCTTAATACAATAACGGAAAACATATGTCTAGTGCACATCAGTGAATATCAAACTGTGATTTAAATTATGATGACAACCTTTGTGGCCTTGTTGGTGTCTAAGACGTCTGTCTCTTAACCTGAATTACGGGTTCGATTTCCATTAGTACCATTTTTTTTAAATATTTCTGTCTGATTATCACTCAAGATCTCGTTCATATTTTGTTTGGTTTTAAGGCATTGCTACATAATATACTAATTCTAGGTTATAATATAGACAGCAAAAGTGGAATATAATTCGTTACAAAATTATGCTTTGAGGTCACATATACTTTTTCAATTCGTATAGTATTCTTCTATGTATACGAACTGGTGATTTGGATATATTGAAGAGCATGACCGGGAGACAATATTATCTTCGAACTCAGTAATCGAATCGTCGAATTTGAAACCACTGGAGTATGCACGTAACTCGCAGTTCGTCATTGCACGCGTTAGCAACACTATCATGTAAAGAGACCACAACTCTTGAACATGTACTCGGCATGTACGACAATTGTTACCAGATGGTTAATAGTTATTTTAAGAGACTGTACCTCTTTATTGTTGGTATTATCGGGAATCGAACAAAATGCCCAGATATAAATCAAGCTATAGTACCCGGCAGTAAGTAATACACATCGGGCTTAAGAAAGAGACTGTCGCTTTGTAGAGCGTCGTCTCTGTCGCACGATGTGCTATCAGTCCGTGCAACAGAAACGACGCTATATAAAGCGACAGTCTCTTTCTTAAGCCCGATGTGTATTATTTACCGCCGGGTACTATACACACAAACTAGGTCACGGAGGTCGTTAAATAAGTACGTCAAGAGGTTTTAATCTAATTTGATTCAATATACGGCGCGCTTATTTTCCATTTGCCAAAAATCAATCGTTAAATCTTCAAAAAATCTACACAGCTTCTAACGTCAGACAAATAACTAATTCAAATGAAAAAAACTCTCCTTGTAAAACCTCTAATATTACAATAGAAAACAGGATACTGAAATACTTTGTTTGAGAAAAATGTAAAAGAACTCTAAAACTCGTACAGAATACCTGTTTTTTTTTTATATTTGTGATATATTAGGCGTTGGTCGGATTAGGATAAAATGTTGGTACTGAAGGATTTTTTCATTAAAATTATGAATAGAGTTGTTAGATTCTCTGACTTTATCGGAAGTAATTTTGACTTAATAAAAAATAATATGATTGAAATTAATTATAAATAGGTAAACTGTAGAAAGAATTTCAATTGATTAAAAAAATTTAAGCGAAGAAAAGATAAGTATAAGAAACAGAAGAGCGTGTACGATGAAATGTTTAGATATGGGCAAAGAAAATGTTATATTTGAGGATAATTAGGCGTGGAGATCTTTTATTTTTGTCCACCTGTAAAGAGGCATTGTATAATGGTATGTACTCCTAAGTATATCTGTTTTTTGTAAGAATCAATTTGTTTGAGATATACGAGAATGTGGTGATGGTATCGGATGCTGAGAGTTCGTGGACCACTAGAAGAACGAACGCCTCCATACTTCAAGGGTCAAATGTGACTATACAATTATGCTCAATACGATTTCAGTACAATCTCGATTTCAGTCAAGCACATTTTTAGATGTGATCCAGAAAACCTGAAGAAATTTATGGTCATAGGAAGTGTGCCAGGAAGAAGAGGAATGTAAAGAATTTGACTGAGTGAAACATGTTTACTACAATGCAAACGACAAGTGACCGAGAGGAGTGGAGACGTATTTTTGCAACATATACTACCAAAATCCTATACTATCAACATCCTATACTACCAACATCATATACTACCAACATACTATACTGCCAACATCCTATACTATCAACATACTATACTACCAATATTCTATACTGCCAACATCCTATGCTATCAATATCCTATACTACCAACATCCTATACTATTAACATCCTATACTAACAACATACTATACTACCAACATTATATGCTGCCAACATCCTATGCTATCAACATCCTATACTACCAACATCCTATACTGACAACATCCTATACTGACAACATCCTATAAATCACGATCCTCAGTGTTGTTGCAACCTGTACTACCAAAATCTTATACTATCAATATCCTATACTACCAACATCCTATACTACCAACATCCTATACTGCCAACATCCTACACTATCAGTAGCATATACTACCAACATCCTATACTACCACCATCTTATCTACCAACATTCTATACTGCCAACATCCTACACTATCAACATCATACGAGTATACTACCAACATCCTATACTATCAACATCCTATACTGACAACATCCTATAAATCACAATCTTTAATAATGAGGAATGACCGAGATGATGATGAGCTTAATAAACATTTTAATACATTATAAGGACATCTCGTATATTGCCCCTATATTTTCAGAGAGGTTTTTTCTACTAAATGTGGTATGTTATTTATTATTAACATATAGTATATGTTATATGTATAAGTTCTCTCCGTTGTTTTTTTTATATTATAAACTTTGTGGTAAATATCTGTGTGTTTTTATTTTGAATAGAAAATAAACGCTTTATGTTTATGTTAATTGATGTTTGCATAATCATTTTTGTTTTTCATAACTATCAAAACCCGGTCCGTTGCGACCCCCAATCTTACCTCCGGTGATCCCCGAAGGGAGGGAGGCATCCTCCAGTTAGAAGGCATTGCTCCAAAGTAGGCATGGCCAAACATTATCTTACGCGGGCCATATTAGGTCTGACAAAAACCATCATGAACCAGAGCACAAAAAAATAGAATCCTACAGTTAAATGAACGATAGATATATAATATTTATCACATTAAATATTGTGATAAATATATTTATCACAGAGAAAAAATTATAGAATACCACAGTTAAATGAACGATAGATATATTTATCACATTAAATGTTGTGATAAATATATCTATTACAGACAACAAAATAATAGAATACCACAGCTAAATGAACGATAGATATATTTATCACATTAAATGTTGTGATAAATATATCTATCACAGACAAAAAAAAATTGAATACCACAGTTAAATGAACGATAGATATATTTATCACATTAAATGTTGTGATAAATATATCTATCACAGACAAAAAAAAATACAATACCACAGTTAAATGAACGATAGATATATTTATCACATTAAATGTTGTGATAAATATATCTATCACAGACAAAAAAAAATAGAATACCACAGTTAAATGAACGATAGATATATTTATCACATTAAATGTTGTGATAAATATATCTATTACAGACAAAAAAAAATAGAATACCACAGTTAAATGAACGATAGATATATTTATCACATTAAATATAGGGATAAATATATACAATATATCACAGACAAAAAAATAATAGAATACCACAGTTAAATGAATGATAGATATATTTATCATTTTTAATTATTAATATTTAAATCAATTACAATTACTTCAAAAATAATCCGTGAGAAAAATAATTCTGCTTTTTATCATCCATCAATTTTTCTATATCAGGCTGCATGTGCCAATAATATAAGAGGAATGAGGTAGGGGGAATGAGGTGACAATGGTAAATGGGGTGGGGGAGAATAAAAGTGAATCTTTAGGGCAGGTCTGGTCTGGATATCCAGGGGGGTGGGGGGGGGTTTAAATAGGAAACATATTAAGCAGAGAGCTATTATCAAAATTCGTTTGGTTGTTGATGATATTTGACATGATATTCTTTCATCATTTTTGGTACGCTTGCAGAAATAGCAATTTAATTAATTCTAAAAAAAATTACTTATAATAAAGTTCTTAGAAGAGATATGACAAAATACATTCTTTTAAAAAATACTAAGTACGAAAGAAAGTGTGGTACCATACGTTACAAGATTGTGATTTATACCGTGTAACATCAAGCTGTATGCCTACGAAGTCCACAAATAAGGTCCAATCGGGCCGGATCTAACCAACTGGCCGTAAGTTGGCTATGCCTGCTCTAGAGTATTTTCATCCCTTGTAATAGGGTCAACCACTGTGAAAATATTATAGTTTAATATATTCCATTGAACAAAAATATAAAGCGCACGTCAAGAGATGGGTAATGGATGGCTGCATTGGGTAGTTCGTAAGCTTCGGAAAATGTGTATTAGTCATTTTTCATTTCTAAGCGATGACTTGTTGTGGTGGATAGTGTAAAATATCTGATTTATACTATTCTTTTATAATATCCAGGAACTTAATAGTTCAATAAGTAAAGTAAAATCACAAGTAAAGTAAAATCATCATCTCATTCGTTCCTGTGATTTATGGGATGTTGACACGTCTCCACTCTTCTCGGTCACTTGCCATTTACATGGCAGTGTATAAAAATATCTACGATATCTCTATATGAGTGAGTTTGGTGTCTATCCATGGCTTTATCTTACTCAGTTTCTGCTGGGCATGCTCGGGTATAACTCCTTGAGCGTAAGAAGAGATCTGCGTCTCCTAGTATACGTTGTCAGACTCGTTCGAGGAGTTGTGAGCTGTCCTGCATTACTACAAAGATTAGCGTTAAATGTTCCTAACAATTACACTAGACTGCGCCGGCAAGAACTGTTCTCAATAACATACGCAAGAACGGGTCTTCCAGCCGCTATGCCTGTTGGAAGGACCTTAACTCTTTTGAATTGGACTGCTTCGGATATTGACATATTTCATATCACATTACCAAAAATAAAAGTATATTTTCTTCTAAGATTGAGCGCGTTAGAAAGCACTCATCAACGTACTTGAGTGACTTTGAATATATGTGTGTATATATTGTACTATATGTATGCATATACATTATTTATTATTTTATGTAATTTTTTTTTATTCCATATAATGCTTCTTTATTTTTAATATTAACACTTCTTGTATTTTTCAAAGTAATTGGGCTTAGCCTGTTTTGAAAAAATAAATAAAAAAATAAGCTTCCCCTTATCATTTTCTTCATTTGATCACTCTACCTTGTAGGTACACTTTCTATGACCGTCAATTTATCCAGATTATCTGGCTCACGTCTGAGAATGTGCAAAATACACTGGAAGCATATTGAGTACAAAAAAATTGTACTATCACATTAAGCTTCTGAAGTATAGAGACGTTCGTTCTTCGAGTGGACCACGGAATTATCAGCATTCGACGCCAACATTGCCTCTCAAAAGAATTAATTAATACACGTTGTCGAATTTTTAATATTCATGTTTTAACGTCATACAAAAATATTACAAAAAATAGAGCTCGGACTTGCTTAGTCTTGATACAATTGAAAATACCTCGATCTCTCTTTTTTTTTTAACCTGGCGAGTTTATTGTTATGTGGCAATCTCTTCCAACTTACCAGAAAGATGTTTTAATAGGCCCTAAGTGTTAACCAGACTAGAATCCTATTTTTTTTTAAATCTGGGTTCCAGCGGGGATCAAACCCGCAACCTCCGGATCGGCAGACAAGTGTCTTACCACCAGGCAACGGAGGTCGTCGATCTCTCTATATTTTTATAAAGTATAATATTTTGCAGTTAGCCAATAATAAAGTTCCATATGGTTAATAGAAACAGAAACAAAGGAAGGAAAAGGGAAAGTGTAAGAAAAAAAGGAAGTTTTTGAAAAGATGCCTTTCTTTGTATGTTTCAAATCAGTCAAAGGACTGCACTTTGGAGCTGAGGGACAATATGAAAACAAACAAAAAAAAAACATTTACAAAAAATAACTCGACAAACAAATGTCTAATTGGATTTCTTAGATTGATTTAAAAATACATCACATTGTATGGTTCTGAACACTAAGTCAATGGCGTGGGTGTTTGAAAGATTCCACGACGCGCGAAATTTCTCTCCACTCTCTCCAATGCCTTTTTACGAGTATGAACATTATATCTAACATCTTCTTCTTGATGTGCCCTGTCAGGTCCCCCCGACGTTGGCAATCACTCTGGCGAAGGCTTCTCTGTCTTGCGCGACCCGGAACAGCTCCTCCACACGTCTCATTCCGGTCCAGTCTCTTATATTTCGCAGCCAAGACGTTTGCCTTCTCTTTCCATAGTGATATCCTGGGAATGATAATCAGGGTGGTTTCCCGTTGCCTTCCCTGATAGGTGTTTCTGTAGGGGTCACCCTCCCTTAGCCGGGGGGGTCCGGTTTTATGGCGCCGGACACTCGCACATTCATCCTCTCCTATCTGCTATGGCACTGATGGTAATATGCCAGTGACCACATTGCCCAGGGCTCGCGGGGCTTAAGAGGCCACTCGTGGACGCTAGGAGTAGGACTATTGGTAGTGTTGCTGATGGAATGCAACTATGGCGTTACGCGGTATTTTATAGGCACACATTTTCCGGCAAAACATGCACCACCGCGACCCTACCAAACTTTGAGCCCCAATATCTAACATACTCGTATATATTGGACTTCATATTTGCGATGCATATAACTGTTAACATCCATGTGAAGTACACCCAAAGCCAATCAAGTATTTGTGCCTGTATTTAGTACCTGTATTCCACCATCCGCGTCAACGTTTCACTCCCATACATCAAATACAGTACTAAAATACTTTTAAGGACTATCATCCGAGCCGATTCTGATTGATACAACAATCTAAATGTATGTAAATGTATTCGAATCGCTTAGTACTTATGCACGTTTCACTCACATACATCAAAGTTGGCACGAAAATACTGTTTGGTTCAAGTATATGTGTGTTAGGACACCATTGACTTTGTTTCCTATCGCTACACATTATTCGATATGACTCGTAACTCTTCCATCATCTAATAAAATACACCTAAACAGCAGAATTTTACAACTTTCTCCGCTTTTTAATTGCTAATCCATTTTCCTTTCATACTCACAAGTCGTTGATATATGAGAGTAATACATGATACTACTAACCTCCCAACATACTCACAAGTCGTTGATATAATATGAGAGTAATAAATGGTACTACCAACCTCCCAATATACTCACAAGTCGTCGATATATGAGAGAAATATATGATACTACCAACCTCCCAACATACTCACAAGTCATTGTTATATAATATGAGAGTAATACATGGTACTACCAACCTCCCAATATACTCACAAGTCGTTGATATATGAGAGTAATACATGTCACTACCAACTTTTCAACATACTCACAAGTCGTTGATATATGAGAGTAATACATGATACTACCAACCTCCCAACATACTCACAAGTCGTTGATATATAATATGAGAGTAATAAATGGTACTACCAACCTCCCAATATACTCACAAGTCGTCGATATATGAGAGAAATATATGATACTACCAACCTCCCAACATACTCACAAGTCATTGTTATATAATATGAGAGTAATACATGGTACTACCAACCTCCCAATATACTCACAAGTCGTTGTTATATGAGAGTAATACATGTCACTACCAACCTTCCAACATACTCACAAGTCGTTGATATATGAGAGTAATACATGATACTACCAACCTCCCAACATACTCACAAGTCGTTGATATATAATATGAGAGTAATAAATGGTACTACCAACCTCCCAATATACTCACAAGTCGTCGATATATGAGAGAAATATATGATACTACCAACCTCCCAACATACTCACAAGTCATTGTTATATAATATGAGAGTAATACATGGTACTACCAACCTCCCAATATACTCACAAGTCGTTGATATATGAGAGTAATACATGGTACTACCTACCTCCCAATATACTCACAAGTCGTTGATATATGAGAGTAATACATGTCACTACCAACCTTCCAACATACTCACAAGTCGTTGATACTCGTATATAATATGAGAGTAATAATACATGGTACTACCAACCTCCCAACATACTCACAAGTCGTTGATATATGAGAATAAGATATGGTACTACCAACCTCTCACCATACTTACAAGTGGTTGATATATGAGAGTTATACATGTCACTACCAACCTCCCAAAATACTCACAAGTCGTTGATATATAATATGAGAGTAATACATGGTACTACCATACTCCCAACATACTCACAAATCGTTGATATATGAGAGTAATACATGGTACAACCAACCTTCCAACATACAAGTCGTTGATATATGAGAGTAATACATCGTACTACCAGCCTCCCAACATACTCACAAGTCGTTGATATATGAGAGTTATACATCGTACTACCAACCTCCCAACATACTCACAAGTCGTTGATATATGAGAATAATATATGGTACTACCAACCTCTCACCATACTTACAAGTGGTTGATATATGAGAGTTATACATGTCACTACCAACCTCCCAACATACTCACAAGTCGTTGATATATAATATGAGAGTAATACATGGTACTACCATACTCCCAACATACTCACAAATCGTTGATATATGAGAGTAATACATGGTACAACCAACCTTCCAACATACAAGTCGTTGATATATGAGAGTAATACATCGTACTACCAACCTCCCAACATACTCACAAGTCGTTGATATATGAGAGTTATACATCGTACTACCAACCTCCCAACATACTCACAAGTCGTTGATATATGAGAATAATATATGGTACTACCAACCTCTCACCATACTTACAAGTGGTTGATATATGAGAGTTATACATGTCACTACCAACCTCCCAAAATACTCACAAGTCGTTGATATATAATATGAGAGTAATACATGGTTCTACCATACTCCCAACATACTCACAAGTCGTTGATATATGAGAATAATATATGGTACTACCAACCTCTTACCATACTTACAAGTCGTTGATATATGAGAGTAATACATCGTACTACCAACCTCCCAACATACTCACAAGTCGTTGATATATGAGAATAATATATGGTACTACCAACATCTCAACATACTTACAAGTCGTTGATATATGAGAGTTATACATGTCACTACCAACCTCCCAAAATACTCACAAGTCGTTGATATATAATATGAGAGTAATACATGGCACTACCAACCTCCCAGCATTGATGTATTCGAGTGAAATGCGAACATAGAAAATGAATGAAATTGTTTAATACAAGGAAAAATTCTACATTACGTTATGGTACAACGAACTGTCGTAGGCTTTCATTTTTACAAGGCGTGTTTTAATCAAGGATACAGAATCGTAATAAAAGTTATATATTTCCCAAATAAAGCCATTTCCAGTCACGTAAATTCCAATTTTAACGTTTGTATGTCGTATCTTCACTTAATCAGTGGATAGGTGGTCTTTTCGGGCACGTCCACCATTTATTTCCTCTCAAAATACGAAGGAAATTATCCGAGGGCGACGTGACTTATATGAAAATATTTTCTTTGTCAATAGAGCAAACGTAAAAGAAAAACTAAACACATCAAAACATTGTTGGCGCGATGGGAATATGATACGTTTAAGATGAACTATCTTAGGTGTACGTATATACAGCCTGAAGTTTCTTAACCTTTATAAAAGATGATGTCAAACATCGTTTTGAACAATACCCACTTGGGAAAGTTAAATTATTACGAAAACGTGTTGAACCTCCTAATAAATACGATACTTTCTGAAAATAGCAACGTTAAGGATACTTAAATGGCTGAAACGTGAGGGAATGATAATTATTTTATTGATATTAAAAGAAAACGTTTCAGACATTATAAGTAGGTACAATCAAGAGCAGTGATCATCAAACTTTTTTTTAATTGTACCACTTAACGAAAGTGACAAAGGGTGGCGTACCAACAGTACCTCTCTAGCCATAATCCAACCCATGAAATTTTCATATTGGAATCTATACCTACCCTCTTGACTCGATTGCCTGACCGCCACACACTGGAACTAAACAACCCCGCTGTTTTTCTTTTTTTTAAACAGTCACCTCAAGATTTTTATTCCATAAAAATGAGGTGTTTGGCTGCGCGGTAGCGCATTGGACTTAAAGCGGAGAAAAAGTAAAAAATAAACGTTAAGTCTACGATATAACTTCACTTTCCAACTGAATTGACGTTGGAATGGCGAGAGTATTCTCAACTACTAGGCTCAACGACGACGAAAAATGAGCGTTGTGTAACTTATAAACCGCCATGTTAGCTTGACCAAGTTAAGAAGTTAAAAATATAAGAGTAAACCTAGGTTAGCTGAGCAAATTTTTGTGATGCAATGCACTTTATTATTTTATCTGGGTAACTTGGGAATGACTTCAGTATTTTGACGCTTACTTGCTTGCGTACCATTTCTTGTAGTTTGCGGGCCATTGTTTGCGGACCGTTGATCTCGAGCGTATTAACCACCATAGTTTTGCGGACCGTTGATCTCGAGCGTATTAACCACCATAGTTTGCGGACCGTTGTTTGCGGACCGTTGATCTCGAGCGTATTAACCATCATAGTTTGCGGACCGTTGTTTGCGGACCGTTGATCTCGAGCGTATTAACCATCATAGTTTGCGGACCGTTGTTTGCGGACCGTTGATCTCGAGCGTATTAACCATCATAGTTTGCGGACCGTTGTTTGCGGACCGTTGATCTCGAGCGTATTAACCACCATAGTTTTGCGGACCGTTGATCTCGAGCGTATTAACCACCATAGTTTGCGGGCCGTTGTTTGCGGACCGTTGATCTCGAGCGTATTAACCATCATAGTTTGCGGACCGTTGTTTGCGGACCGTTGATCTCGAGCGTATTAACCATCATAGTTTGCGGACCGTTGTTTGCGGACCGTTGATCTCGAGCGTATTAACCATCATAGTTTGCGGACCGTTGTTTGCGGACCGTTGATCTCGAGCGTATTAACCACCATAGTTTTGCGGACCGTTGATCTCGAGCGTATTAACCACCATAGTTTGCGGACCGTTGTTTGCGGACCGTTGATCTCGAGCGTATTAACCATCATAGTTTGCGGACCGTTGTTTGCGGACCGTTGATCTCGAGCGTATTAACCATCATAGTTTGCGGACCGTTGTTTGCGGACCGTTGATCTCGAGCGTATTAACCATCATAGTTTGCGGACCGTTGTTTGCGGACCGTTGATCTCGAGCGTATTAACCACCATAGTTTTGCGGACCGTTGATCTCGAGCGTATTAACCACCATAGTTTGCGGACCGTTGTTTGCGGACCGTTGATCTCGAGCGTATTAACCATCATAGTTTGCGGACCGTTGTTTGCGGACCGTTGATCTCGAGCGTATTAACCATCATAGTTTGCGGACCGTTGTTTGCGGACCGTTGATCTCGAGCGTATTAACCATCATAGTTTGCGGACCGTTGTTTGCGGACCGTTGATCTCGAACGTATTAACCACCATAGTTTGCGGACCGTTGATCTGGAGCGTGTTAAAAGATTAAATTATTAACAAAAAACTTATAAAGCGCTATGTAGTAAATAAATATCATTCAAGTGATGGATAGCTTGTTCGGAGTTTCGGTCCGATGGTAGGACACCTTACTCCTTCATCGGATAGCAAGCGAACTCTCAAATTAGTTTTGCGGACCGTTGTTTGCGGACCGTTGATCTCGAGCGTATTAACCATCATAGTTTGCGGACCGTTGTTTGCGGACCGTTGATCTCGAGCGTATTAACCACAATAGTTTGCGGACCGTTGATCTGGAGCGTGTTAAAAGATTAAATTATAAACAAAAAACTTATAAAGCGCTGTGTAGTTAATAAATATAATTGCAAGCGAACTTTCAAATTATTATTATGTATATTCTAAGCGCAACTAAAAATATCAGACAAAAACGTTCTAAATACATGTTTAGCACCAAATGAATAAGAGACTCGAAGTGAAAACCAGAACGTTTAAAAAAATTGTGCCAACGGGAACCTATAAGACTCTATTGGCTTAAAATAAGACAGTGAGGAAATCTTGACTTTGTGCCAATCCTCTTTGAAGTATTGAACTGTCCAAGCTATCCTCAGTATCTACGTGAAAAATTATACGAGTATTTCTGAACATGGACTGTCCCTATGATCTGGTGAAATCAGAATCCCATGTACCAACTCATCACACATCATTATTCACGTCGTATTTAGTGATTCACTCGATTCGACTTTGAAACGATCTTCCTCGCTCAATAAGATGTGATTCAGCCTTATCGATATTTAAGAATCAACTAAAGAACAACATCCGTGGCCTCATTGATAAGACACTTCAGGAACACTTCTCCCAATCCAGGAATTGCGGGGACGAATCATGCTGGAATCCAAATTATTTCCTCCTCTAATCGAGTAAAGCCGTATGGTGCACGGCGAGCGAACTTTTACCTCAAGACAGTATGGACGTACACGGTACGTCCAATATTTTTATTCCTGAATACATGAAGTTATTCATAAAACGGACATGGCTCAAATGTTTTTATCTGTTCAATTATTTTGTATATTACGTTTTTTGTATTACTTACAGTCATTTTTTTATTTTACTTAGGCCTCGGCCACACAGGAAGGAGCCTCGCTTGATGCGAAGAGCTATGTTGCGAGTTAGGTGACATATCCTAGCGAAACAACGTACCGCTTACTATCGCAATGGCCACACTGCACGCTTCGCGCCACGTTGCATGACGATTAGTCATCGAGTGAATCTCCTAGCAAGACGTCTTGGTTAATTTACAAGATGGTGGAAGTTTTAATGACAGCTGTGTATAAAAGGGAGCCTTTGTGGAATTTATCGAGCAAATTAAAGAAAAATGTACCTGTAATAAAATCACTTTGGAATGAAGTTGCATAGAAAGCAAATAAATATGGTAAGTTGTAATGAAATTGGTTAGTTTTGAGAGTGACATCGTGTCTTGACTCAACCGCTCCCAACTGTCAAATGAATTTGTGCGTAGCACTTTGGTGTGGCCAGGCATGAAGTCACCTAGTATATGAGTCGCGTAAAATCTAGCTTAGCACCTAACGAAGCATTTTGGTGTGGCCTCAGCCTTACAAAATCTCACTCGCATAAAGGGTTCCAGTCTAATTTTCACTCAAGACATAACATACGACGACCTCCGTGGCCTGGTAGTAAGACACTTGTCTGCCGATCTGGAGGATGCGGGTTCGATCCCCGCTGGAACCCAGATTTTTTTTAAATAGGATTCCAGTCTGTTTAACACTTAGGGCCTATAAAATATCTTACCAGTTGGTTGAAATAGATTGCCACGTAGCAATAAACTCACCAGGCTAGAAAAAAAAACATATTTAATATATTTCTGGCAGTTCGGTAGAGATTGTCACATAGCAACCATCCCGCCACGTTGTACTGTATACAACAAAAGTGTAATACAACACAATGCGATACAAAAGAAGCATTATTTATCTTAAATTATTCATCTTCCCTAACTTCCATACAGTTCTCGTCCTTACGTGTTTTCTTCGAAATTTATCTTATTTTATTTTTTGTTATTTTTTTTCAGTACTGTGACAAGTGATGGCCATTGATACTAAAAATATTTATTAAAGAAAATCTTGTTGGTCGTAACAAATTGCGTTTAAAATAATAAATTCACCAGATATATTTGCATGAAAGTGTTAAATAAATCAATAAATATGTCATAAAATGGGTCACACATTGAAGAACTTTGTATTGTGTATATTGTAACGTCATGGCGTGTCTCAGTTAATTTCCTTGTTTATTTAGTATTCGTACGAGAATGGGTTGTGTTTATTTCTTTTTCCCGAGATTTATAATCGTAATTCTCCGAATTTAAACAGCCAGAACAAAGTGGAGAGTTTTTCTTACGCTTTTTCCTACCTCTTCTGACCTTCTCGGCAGGAATCCAAATGGCTTGTAAATGTAACAGCTCGTTAACTATTATGAGCTTGAACCGAGGTGATGACTGGATGTAGAAGATCATTTTTTTACCGCAGAACCCAATGTTTTTTTTGGGATGTGAAAGGGTTCCTAAACAAACAAATTGGGGTGATTTGTTGAGAGGTTTTAAAGGAACAAAAGAAGATAGATAAATTGTGTTGTCTACAAATTACCTAATAAAAGTACTAAGACAAAGGGTTGAGATAGAAAAAAAGTTCAGGATTTCTTTTTTACAGGCAAGTTAGTTACATGTAACATATTGATTCTTATTTATTTGTGTTTATTAACATAATTTTAAATGGCAATCCACCCTGCTGAAAGTTCTTTGTGTAATTTGTATGTAGAGAGAATTTTAATTTTTTAAAGTGAAACTTCTATAGGCGCGGTAGGGCTAATTGATCTGAACGTCACGAAAAGTGAAACGCTTCATCTATTTTGAGTGAATGAATGAAATTAAAATATTGTTTTTATATTTAATTCAATTAAAAATTTTATTAAATAAATAAAATAAAATTAAATGAAAAAAAAATTATAAAATTTAAATACATAAAATTAAATAAAAATCAATTAAAATTGAACAAATTAAAATTAAATAAATTAATTAATTAATTAAAATAAATAAATTAAATAAAATTAAATAAAAATTAAATAAAATAAAAATAAATAAATTTAATAAAACTTTATTAAAATTAAGTAATAAATTAAATAAATTATTTAGTTAATTTAATTATTTTTAATTAAAATTAATTTTTAATTTAAATCCATAATGCACGCTACGCGCATGCTCCGCGTGTACTGTGTGTATATGTAGCATAAGTCAATCAATAAACACTTGCTTATTATATTAGAATTAAATTTTTTTTTAATCGTTAACAAATCGAAAAAAAGTAATGTATAAAATCAACTTTTCCTAGGAGCTAAGAAGTTTCACTTCTACCACGCGAGAGTCTCACGCATCTGTTAAATTAAGATGTTTATGTCATTTACTAAAACTTTATTGTAAAACGCTTGAGGTGGATGGCCGAGCGGTTACGCACTAAACTTATGTGCGGAAGGTCGTCGGCTCGAACCCCACGCTGTGCTGCTCCTCGCGAATGACACAGGCATTTTTTCCGCCTAGTATTCGAAGGTATAAGGATACCTATAACTGTGGTCATATCTATTCTTCCAAAAAAAAAAAAACATGTCGGTGTGCTCCAATCGTCTCACTACGGCGTGCCATCGGATCCAACACAGCGGTGTGACCAGTGAGTTTGCTGGTGTGCAACAGCTCACTAATTAAAAAAAAACTCCATGGCACAGCATCACTTTCTAACTGAATTGACGTTGGAATGGCGAAAGAATCCTGAATTATGAAGCCCGGCAACGATGATTGTAAAACAAACTGGGGGATTATTTGCAGGAGTAAATCTCTTTCAACCAACCAGACGAAAGTAATAAACAAGGTACAAAATTGGAAAGATTATTGAAATTATTATTAATTTATATAAAATTCATAAATAACAGTAAAACTGAGATTATCATCAACTGATGAAAGAAGGAAGGAATGGTAAAGAGGAAAGGCAAATTGGGAATGAAATATGTAACATTATTAACATGAAATTAAGATATTTTTTTCAAATCACATTTTGAAGTATGCCAATGATAAAACAAATCTAACATTGTTTGAAAATTGGTTCCAAAGTTCTTAATTTAGTTACAAATAACTTTTAGATATAATGCAAAAATTGCATCTAATTTTGCAAGTTATTTACACATTTTTGTAGAAAACGCGCTAATATAAGATATTATATGTTTTATTTTCCCCTTAAGATAAGATCTTACTGTTTATATATTATTTATAGTTAAGGCATTAACATTGTGGAAGTTTAAAGACATTGTAATTTGTTTTATCAAACACTGTTTATTCCACTTTTTGTAACGGTATAACCCTACCGGTTTCAAGGCTTTCACCTCATCATCAGGGGGGGAGGGTACAAACAAGACGGTAGAGATATACCGTTACAAAAAGTGGAATAAACAGTGTTTGATAAAACAAATTACAAGATCTTACTGATTTATGATAGAAACTTTAAAATGTCAGGTTCGACTTTCAATAGTACCCAAAAAAAATTCCATGTAATTGAGTCGCACTTTTAATCAGATATATAAAAAGATTTCATACAGCGCCACCATCAAATATCCTAGATGTCAATGGCTCTCACATCTCCCTTTTAGGCTTTGCGAGGTAGACCAAGGAAAACGTGACTGGATTAATTGCAACAGATTTTGAAAGAAAGTAATGTGTGAGGTATGAATAATAGAAGAACGTTCGTGACGAGATGTGTGAATGTGGAGGAAACAAGGATAGAAAACTTTAGAGATATATTCTTTCGGCCTACCCTGCAAAGGACACGGCGTGATTATGCATCTACAGTTTGGGTTCCTCATCAGCTCAAATATAAAAACAATATACTCGTAGAAGAAATACAAAAAAAATCCTCAGATATCTATGGTACAGAACAAAGGACGATTATCCAAAATATGCTCACCATGTCGAGCTTCTCACGGTGTGTAAATATAGAAGCCTATAGATATAAACTATAGAAGCCTCGAAATAAGAATGCAAGAATCCATCGCGATATTCCTACTTAAGGGTTTTCAAGGTTGCTT
The DNA here is from genome assembly GCA_949825065.1 of Odontocerum albicorne. NCBI lineage: Eukaryota > Metazoa > Arthropoda > Insecta > Trichoptera > Odontoceridae > Odontocerum > Odontocerum albicorne. The sequence goes on along the minus strand of OX463847.1, from coordinate 4,824,270 downwards.
TAACTGTCCCGCGATTCTAGAAGCACTACGTTTATATGTACCCAATAAATATAGCCGTGCAAGGAATCACCCTCTGTTCTACATACCAACTTACAGGACGAATATCATGGCTAAACACTCAGTCACGCGTGGTATAGATACGAGTATGTTGAACCAACTGAATGACACTGTTGATATATTCTCGGTACCGTCTAGCAGTATGAGAAGAATCCTGGCTGATATTCTTCCTAACGAATAAGCTAACGCTAGGAGCAGATCATTTTTGTGTAACAGGAGAAATCCGTGCAAAGTGGATAAAAAAAATCAAAATGATATGTTTGTACGTTCGATCTTAAACGAAGTTCTTTAACATTTTATACAGGAAACTAGAAAGCTCATGTATTTGATAAAGTTCACGGGATTTGAAAGTGTCCTGCCAAATGAAAGTGTCCTGCCAAATGAAATAGTCCTGCCAACGTTGGAATAGGTACTCACGGTTTTCTAATAATCTAAAAACAACAATTTTCCCGGAAATATTTCCAGACAGTTTCGTAACAAAATAATACGAATCATATATTATTATAACATTTATATATATTATATTTCAACTTGTCGCAAAACAAATATACTCCACGTAACCGACATTTTAATTGCACAGAGGTCTGCCGCGACCAAAATGTCACTCTAACAGAATTACAACGTATGCCACACCGCCTACTGGTTTCGCTGTTTTCTGTATATTGTTTGTAGATAAGCTTTCAAGCATTTGGTTTTATCTATGTTTGTATTAAAATTTATTGCATCACAAATTATAGTTATGTTTTATGTCGTATTTTTTCATTAATATCGCCGTTCAAAGCGCTTACTACAATATATTAGTTTGTCATTTTCGGAAGATAATGAGATAGAACTGTTATTTATTACGAAAGTTAACGACATATAAAATAATAAAAATGTGTACACAAGTCGAAAGTGTGAGGAATAGACCGGAGTTAATCATGGCTGGATTAAATGGACCAGATTTTAAAATCGTCGTCGTTGCCGGGCCTCATAGTCGAGGATCCCCTCGCTACACCAACGTCAATCTTGAACCGTTCTTCCACGTCGATCATGTGATATTCTGTGAGAAAACAGCCCGATCCTACATGCGCACTCCCTCCCGCAAATGTCACAGACATGTGGACCCTGCTGAGCCGCCTGGCCATGCTGAATCATGTTCGCAGCGCACTGACTGTTTCTTACACGTCTAGCCGCTGAGACGCCATCAGTCCTAGAGCATACGGCTCTCCACCCCTCACGGTCCCGAGCCACCTGCTCCCAGTCCTCAGGCGCCCCGCACAAAGTAAACGACTCTCGCAGACTGTCCTTATAGCGCTTCCTCTGCCCACCAGCTCTTCGCTTGCCCACCACTTCCTCGTACAAGACGCGTTTTGGGAGTCTATTATCGCCCATTTTTTTAAATAAGGTTAAATGAGAGGTATAACTAAATGTATGAATGTGGTGGAGGCAAAGTTTTGAGCTAGGATAGAAAGATTTGTTCCCATTGCCTATCCCGCATGGGATATACGATTAAACTCGTATATATGAAATAAAATTTAGATTACGTGTGAGTTTACAAAAGTTTAAGATGTTACAAAGAGTATAAACATTTAAGATGTTACAAAAAGTATAAACATTTAAGATGTTACAAAAAGTATGAACATTTAAGATGTTACAAAAAGTATGAACATTTAAGATGTTACAAAAAGTATAAACATTTAAGATGTTACAAAAAGTATAAACATTTAAGACGTTACAAAAAGTATAAACATTTAAGATGTTACAAAAAGTATAAACATTTAAGATGTTAAACAGTTAAACATCAGAAAGAAGTACGACCTCTGTAGTCTAATTGGTAAGACTCCTATCATCCGACACGGAATTTACGCGTTCGATTCCTGTTAGAAGTAAATTTTTTTTTTTTTAATTCAACCTATTTTCCGTTTAAGGACTCTTAAACATATTTCTGGTTGGCTAGAAGAGATTTCTTCGTGACAATAAGTCGACCAGGTTATACTGTATTTAACAAAAGTTTAATATATATTATACATACCATCACGCCGTTTTCTTGTCGAGGTAGGTAGAGAAGAGATAGAATCAGACTTTATTATCGCGACATGCATCATTTGTCTTAACATCCATACACTATATCATCCAATAAAGGTAAAGGGAGGAAAACTGTTGAAGCAGTCGATCGGAGCGTGGTTGTTATTGCGACAGGAGTTTGAGTGCTTGGGCTTGCAGATGAATGACTTGTGGAAGAGGTCTGTGTGAGCTCTTGAGTGTGGTGTTTTTTGTTGTTTTATATTTATATTTTTGTATAAATGTATTTTTTTTTGTTTTATGATTGTGTTCGGTATATTATGGAATGAATGTTTTGGCCTGTCTGGAGTGATGAAGTGTGAGGAATTTGATTTCGCGTGATGTATACATATGTGTCACTGTTTGTCAGGTTGATGAGAATGTGCAACGGGTACATAATCCAAAATCGGAAAGAAATATCAATTTATTTTTTCATGCTATATATCCTCAGTAAGATACAGGCAAAAGCCTAGTTTACTGGGGACACGACAAATGAAAGGCAACAAACCCAGATCCATTAAAATTGTGGGTCCGAATTAAATTACCTGTTGTTTTTTTTTCGCAAATTATGTATTATATATTTCTTGTCATGTGTAAAATAAATATAAAAAAAAAGATCTGCGATATATTTCACTTTTTACATATCCATCTTTCAAAATATCATTAATTTGATCCAATCATACTTTTGTTGGTATTCTTCTACCATGCCTTTCACTCACATTTGTACGGTATATTTGATTTGTCAATATTTCTCCATTCATTCGTTCCATGTGTCCAAACCAAATCAGCGTGCACTTCTTCATCTTATTCAACGCATCAGCTTTAAGTTCACATTCATCCCTTATCATTTCATTACATATTCTTTCATAAAATGTCACCCCGTACATTCTTCTCAGTTCACGCATTTATTTTCATTCTTTCACGTCCGCTTTTCAGTCCTACACATCATGTTGGTACGTTATAATGAAAAACAAAGTAACTCGTACTTATTCTTTTCATCAAAGTACTCTCATTTTGTTCTATGTAGAAGAATGTTAAAATTCAATAAGAAGAAAAGAATTTTATATGACAAATGCTTATAGTTGTTGGAAATGTTTCTCTCAAATTTCACGAGATATCTTAGAATTCTCCCCGTTTTGATGTTTTCCAGTAAAACTGAAAAGGCAAAGAGCTCTTTGAATGAGGGTAGGGGAGATGGAATGCAATTTGTTTCAATCATAAAACGAAGTCATATCCTTAAGTCTCGGAATATTCTCTCGTTTTCGAAATAAAGAAAATGCAAATGGTCACTTAAAGCCTTTTTTTCTTTGTAAGAAAGCGATTCTCTGCTGGGAAGAATTTCAATAAAAAAGTGGAGATTGTTTGTTCGTTGGATTATTTTTATTGTACTGTCCATATCGTTTATAAAATTTTCATATGATCTATAAAATGGAGGTTTTTTTAGTCATACCTTTTATCATAATGGGATGAGCACGGACCTTTTAATGTCTTCTCTCTTGAATGTATTTTTCTTTGTCATCTATTTATTTTCTGTGTTTTTTTTAACTTCTTGTTCTACGTGTTCAAGGGTGTGGGCTGAAAAACATCTGGTGTCCCCGTGGCTGGGCTCACCCTATATTGGTGGGGTGTATCTTGGCCGGGGGGATGTTATTAGGTGAGCCCAGACCTTTTGATAGCTTCTGTTTTTTAATGTATTCACTTTTTAATGTGTTCTTGAAATGTGTCTAAATGTATTATACTATATACATACTATGTTGTATCAATAAACCTGTTTTTATTTATTTATTTATTTAAATTAAAGAAAAAGGCTAGAAATGGTTTCAGACCTCAAGTTTTTTTTTAACAAAATATAATACAGGTTTTTTTATAATCTTTATTTATTTAAACACCTAATTGTAAAATATACATACAAATGAAGGGTTTATCGCCCAACAGCAATCTCTCCCAACCAACCATAAAAAATATGTAGATAAAGATAAGTGCCAGTTACTGGGTTAAAGGTTTTTTTTAATAATATACTCGTATATGACCGATATCATAGGTATCTTTATACCCTCGAACCCTAGGTGTAAAAAGTGCCTGTGTCGTTCGAGTAGCACAGTGCGGGGTTCGAACCGACGACCTTCCGCACGGAAGTCCAGGGCGTTACCGCTCGGCCATCCACTTCAAGTGGTTTACAATAAAGTTTTAGTAAACGATATAAATTTTTTAATTTAACAAAAAATGAGAATTCTGCATACGTACAAATGACTTAAAGAACTTTCAGCAGGGTGGATTGCCTAAATTTAAGAATATGTTAATAAACACTAATAAATAAGAATCAATACATGTAACTAACTTGCCTGTAACAATACATGTAACTAAATTGCCTTTAACAATACATGTAACTAACTTGCCTGTAAAAATAGATGTAACTAACTTACCTGCAATAATACATGTAACTAACTGCACCTCTCATTGTTGCGGGGTTCGAACCGACGACCTTTCGCACGGAAGTCCAGGGCGTTACCGCTCGGCCATCCACTTCAAGTGTTTTACAATAAAGTTTTAGTAAACGATATAAAAATCTAAATTTAACAAAAAATGAGAATTCTGCATACATACAAATGACTCAAAGAACTTTCAGCAGGGCGGATTGTCTAAATTTAAGAATATGTTAATAAACACTAATAAATAAGAATCAATACATGTAACTAACTTGCCTGTAATAATACTCGTACATGTAACTAACTTGCCTTTAACAATACATGTAACTAACTTGCCTTTAACAATACATATAACTAACTTGCCTGTAACAATAGATGTAACTAACTTGCCTGCAATAATACATGTAACTAACTGCACCTCTCATTGTTGCAATGTATTTTCAAAAGGAATAAAGAGTACTTACACATTTTTCAAGCATTAAAAACAATAAAAAAAATCTGATCAACCGACGCATTGGTATTCGCTGAAATAGCAATATCCTTTGATAGAGTTGAACAGTTCAATATTCAATGAAGGAAACCACTTAGCAATTATAAAATATGATAATTGATTGTCGGAAATAATATGACTAACATTTCCTATTTATTTTATCAAAGTAACATGATAAAGTGCTGTATTTGATAATGAGAAACAATATTTGCATAATTTCAATTAAATTTCTGTGTGTTTGTATATAACATATTTACAAAACTAATGATCCACGAAACGAATTTGATACGATTTTAATGAGTTACGAAAGCAGTTAGCAAAAATTTTAACAAGCCGGAGAAAGGGTTCTCGCAGTATTTTAACCCTTCCTGTCCCGTGGTGTGTAACTAGTACACATTGCTTCTAAAAACTTTCATATCTCTATAAATATAATAAATACTGGGTTCAGATTTAAGGTATTCCTCCGTAATACATTTACGCATTGAATGAAAAAATAATAATTAACACGAATCGGCCACATCAGAGATATTTTGTGAAAATCGGAAATAAATTCACCAATACAGTCAAACGTGTGCCAGTGTGTGACGTAGGTATATTAATTCTAGAAAACCATTATGGGTGAGAAAGGGACGCTATTAACGTCTCACTGTCACTCTACTTCGGTATGTGGGAACGCAAAAAATAAAATCTCAGTTCGGTCGCTTCTCTCTTTTTAGTAGCCAACCGGCTTTCGTTCGAAGTGGGTGCTCTGTCCGTTTTGTGAACGTCGTCTGATGTTTTTTTTTTCAGGTTTTCAGCAATTAAATTTCAATTATTATGACTTTTGACTTCAAATTTAATCAATTTAAGCGATTGGCTATAAATATTCTTATTTTTTCCTATTTTAAATCTCTCATTTTTACATGAAAACATGAAAAAAACATCGGCCGCCGTTCACAAAGCAACCACCTCAAACGAAAGCCCACGAGTTACTTAAGCGAGAGAAGCGAGCGAACTGAGATTCTATTTCTTGCGTTCCCATATACCGAAGTAGAGTGAGAGTGAGACGTGAATAGCGTTGCTTCCTCACCTATAGCGGCTTTTTTAGAATGAATATACCTACGCCACACACTGGCACACGTTTGATTGTATTGGTAAATTTATTCCCGATTTTCACAAAATATCTCTGATGTGGACGATAAGTGCTAATTATTATGAATAATATTTTTTTCATTCAATGCGTAAATGTATTACGGAGGAATACATAAAATCTGAACCCAGTATTTATTATATTTATAGAGATATTACAGTTTTTAGAAGTAATGTATACTAGTTACACATCACAGGACAGGAAGGTTTAAAGAAACCCTTAAGTGTAAATCAGACCGGAACTTATTTTTTATTCTGGGTTCCAACGATAATCGAACTCATAACCACCGGACTGGATAGCAAATGGCTTACTAATTATCAGGTCACGAGAATTGTCACTCTTTTAACATAAGTCTTTTTAATTTGTAATTCATAAATAACCCCAAAGAAGCTATAGAAGTGGGTGCACTGAATTAAAAGCAGCTATAGAAGTGGGTGTACTGAAATAGAAGCAGCTATAGAAGTGGGTGCACTGAAATAATACATTTATTCTGATACAATAAAGGATGTAAGTGAACTTAAGGCTGATTCATTAAGGTAAAAAAGAACACTGAAATGGTTTAAGCATATAGAACGAAATAATGATAAAAATATTTACAAAATCAATATATCGTCGTTGTTCTGTGAAAAGCCTTTAATTCCAAATATTGTGTTTTGAGATAAATGCAATTTAAGTTTCGGAAGGCGATGTAAAATCAAGTTCTTAATAAAATAAAATACAAACAGATGTTATTTAAAGACAGATTTATAAGAATACTTATTTACTTATTTATAAGAATTACTACAAAAAAAAAATGAGTCACCTAAAAACATATTACCTAAAAATTTAAAATAAGGACACCTGTTTTGGACTTAACCCTTTCTTGGTGAAAATGTTCATAACAGGGAAACCATATCACTTTTGAACATAAATGTTTTTTCAATGCATAGATATTTTTATTTAAAATAAAATGGCATCAAAAAGTAATTTTAAGCAAAAATGGACTTATAGGCTTTTCGCATAACAACGACGATATAGTGCATGTATGAATGGAAAGCCTGGTAGAGAATATCAAAGAAAATATATATTTTTTAATTTTATTTATTTTACACGTGACAAGAAATATACATAATTTGCGAAAAAACAACAGGTAATTTAATTTGGATATACAATTTTAATGGATCTGGGTTTGCTGCCTTTCATTTGTCGTGTCCCCAGTAAACTAGGCTTTTGCCTGTATCTCACTAAGGACATATAGCATTAAAAAATAAATCGATACTTCTTTCCAATTTTTTATCATATAAAACCCCGTTGCACATTCTCATCAAGCTGACAAACATTGACACTCAATTAAATATGTATCATCATCATCATTGTCAACCAGGATCTATCCACTGCTGGATGAAGGTCTCCCCAAGTTGAATCCAAATAGTTCGGTTTTCTTCTCGTTGATGCTATGTGATGCTGCCATGCTTCCTGATTTCATCTATCCAGCGTACCTTCGGTCTTCTTCTGGGCCTCTTTATGCCTCTTCGGTACCATTGGATTATTTCGGATCTCCATCGGGAGTCTGAGATTCTGGATACGTTTCCTGCCCATTACCACTTCATTATTTTGCACACCTTTATAACGTCTTCTACCTTCGTTATATTGCGAATCCAGGTGTTTCGTTTACGGTCTCCTTTAGTATATCCCAACATACATCTCTCCATGCCCCTTTGTGCGGTCTGGAGCTTTTTTGTATTCTTTACTGTGATCGTCCATGTCTCGCAGCCATACGTATGTACTGGGAGAATACACTGGTTGTAGACCCTTCGCTTCGAGGATATTGGGAGATTACTTTTGAAGATGTTGTTTAAGCATCCAAATGAGCTCCACGCTATATTTGGTCTTCGTACTGCTTCCTCCGATATGCCACCTACAAATGAAATAAGCTGGCCCAGATATACATATAACCCAGATACAAATATGTATACATCACGCGAAATCAAACCCCTCATGGTTTGATTTCGCGTGATAAATAAAGTACGGTTGGAAAAAGTGGGTTGGATATATTTTGAAAGAAGAAAATGTAAGAGGTCAGATAGATCGTGAGAGTTGTAAGGGAAGGTGTGTAAATGTATAAGGCCGAGACCACACTAAAGTGCTTCGTTAGGAGCTAAGCTAGGTTTTACGTGACTCATATCCTAGGTGGCTTCATGCCTGGCCACACCAAAGTGCTACGCACAAATTCATTTGACAGTTGGGAGCAGTTGAGTCGACACACGATGTCACTCTCAAAACTAACCAATTTAATTACAACTTACCAGATTTATTTACTTGCTGTGCAACTTCATTACAAAGTGATTTTATTACAGGTACATTTTTCTATTGTATAATTTGCTCGATGGGTTCCACAAAGGCTCCCTTTTATACACAGCTGTCATTAAAACTTCCGCCATCTTGTAAATTAACGAACACGTCTGTTCGCTAGGAAATTCACTCGATAACTAGCTCGCAACATAGCTCTAAGCATTAAGCGAGGCTCCTACCTGTGTGGCCGAGGCCTAAGAGACAATAGATATGCGTCGCGATATACGATTCTGGGACTTTCTCTCTGTCGGTCCGACACGGTGACGGCGTGTTTCGCCTCGACACTATTTTATATCGATTTTTGGCAATTTTTTATTGAACTGGAAGGGTGAAGATGAGGAGTACAAGTATACTCAATACCCGGAACCATTATCCTAATTCAATTTAGTGAATAAACCACTTAGTAAGCAATTTATTACCTCCCCACACGCCACCAGCTGTCTTGTCAGGAAGTTGCCATATTAAACGTCTAAGTGACGATCGATAAAATGGGAGTGTTTTAAATTTTTACCAATTGCAATTTAATAAATCGATTAGAGGGAAGTAAATATTAATTGACCGCTTGTGTTTTAGAGAGCAAAAATTAATTGCGAAGATACGTAGTAAGGTCAAAAAGTTTCAACCCATAAATATATCCTCAGTGAGATACAGGCAAAAGCCTAGTTTACTGGGGACACGACAAATGAAAGGCAACAAACCCAGATCCATTTAAATTGTATGTCCGAGTTAAATTACCTGTTGTTTTTTCGCAAATTATGTATATTTCTTGTCTTCTTCTCCCTGGCTCCATCCCAACTCACTGTCTGCGAAGACTGTTGGGGTCAGCTCTCCTCGTCCTCAGGTTGTATGCTCTTCTGTCCCGGACTACGTCCCCCAGGCCGTGCCTCTGCATCAGATTATCTTTTTGCACCACCCATGAATTCTTTGGTCTTCCTCTGGTTGTTATTCGATGGCTTATGTTTATTTTTAGTCATGTGTGAATAAATAAATAAATAAAATATAAAAGTGTAGCTCGTGACAGCATATTAACTCCCATGATAGCCTCTGAGGAGTCCTCTCTATACATTCTTGCACTCCACGGTTCGAAGGGCAGTTGTTAAGGGTAGTCCAATTGCGACTCTCCCTTGCTCAGTCCAACACATTGGAATTCTTCCTCATGTGCCTTCGTCCTTGCATGCCTCCAGTAACCATAAACCTCTCCAAAATGTTTCCTTGGTCACGAGCAATGTGACCAAATAATCGAAGTTGGTTTGGTTGGAAGAGATTACCAAAATACAATGAGCCCGCTAGATTATAGTGTATACAACGACAGTGTAATACAATACAACTATCAGAGCCTCGTTGGTTATCAAACAGAATAATAATAAAAAGCATATTTTTTATAGCGCCGTTTAGAGAGCAAACTCTTCTCAAGGGCGTTTTAACTCGGGATTCGTGTCCATTATTATTGACAAATTAAAAACTTTACAAAATAGAATTAGTATAGTGTCTGCGGTAATTGGAATAGGTACTTTCCTGTATGTGTCTAGAAAAATATATTTGGTAAGCAAACCGCAGAAAATTTGTCAAAGGAAGACGAACTACAAAGAAACTTTTGTATATCTTCCGATATATGATAGTTACGCATTCGTCTTTAGATGTAGTGTATGTGTGTAGTGTTCATGAAATTTTATAAATTTTTTATAAGACTTCCCAAAAAGAGTTGTCTTCAAGTGCTTCCTAAAGCTACACACGCCACCCATATATTTAACAGTAATATGTAGACCGTTCCACACCATAGGACTAGCGACGGTTAAAACTTTATCATAATACCCTGCTTTATTGATCGATTTGAAACAATAAATTTTATTCGATGAAGAAAAAACTACAACTATAGCGAATAAAGCTAGAAACTCTAAAGGTTAATAGTTTGTTTAACCTTTTAAGTTAATTAAAAGGGTAAAAATAGGCAAGATGTACTTTAAAACCTACATCATAATTTGTCTCAAGGGAACATGCTGTAAACATGCGACGGGGTTGTAAAATTTTATACCTTACCACGTTAGGTGACAGGGTTAATTAGTTGATTACAATTCTGTCAAGATGGAAAAAAATAAGAATAAATCAACTAGAGACCAGGGTTGGCCAACTTTTTTTTTAATCGCACCGTCTAATGAAAGTTACAAGGAGTGGCGTACCAAAAGTACCCCTTTCTGCACCCTTTCCCTTCGAGGTGCATGGCCGCGCGATAACGCACTGGACTTCCGTGTGGAAGGTTGCCGGTTCGAACCCCGCACTGTGAAGTATACTCCCCTGGAATGATAAAGGCATTTTTTCCGTCATGTAAGATACGTTTGACTTAAAAGCACGCCGGTGTGCTCCGATATAACGGTGGTATTTAGTAAAGCGGCGTGGCTGAGTTTGCTGGTGTGCAACACTTAACTTACTTAAAGAGGAGAAAAGAAGAAAGAAACATAAACTCCACTGCACAGCTTTGCTTTCCAACTAAATTGATTTTGAAATTATATTTTTCGATATTTTTCTTCAAAATAATTTCGTCCCTTCAAAATTTTTAATAGAGAATTTTAAACATTAGCTTTGAATTTGAAGGAAGCTTCAAAAACTATATGTTTTTTTTATATTTAACAATACATTTCTCCTTTATTCTACTAATTATATTAATCCCCGCTACACGTGTTTCTACTTGCTATTCCGAGGCTCTCTTCAGGTGGAATCATCGTTTCGCTTGAGGAGAGTCTGGATATACAGGGTAATTCAAATTGAGCGCTTTTTTTTTAATTCATCTGGTTGTTTTTTTATCCAATTGACAAATGCACGACGTTTTGCATGATCCAATGGTTTTAGTTCCTGTGTTATTTGAACTTTATATCCCTTCAGAGCTAATTTTTTCATAAAATACGCCATGTTGTGTATTTAACGAGTCCAACTTATTGTGAACGTCGACTAATAGACATTTCTGGGTCTTCAGCAACACTTTCACGAATCAAATCAATATGCTCTTGTGAACTAACGCTACGGCTATATATTTATCTTCTTTTATCTTCCACCTAAAGTACTGGAGAACTCTGAGAAATGCCTTCTGGTCTCAGGTTCGAGGAAAGGAAAATCCTGATTTCTTTCTCGTGGTGGGGAGTGAGCATTGACCTCGTGTCGGCAAATATAGACAGGGACCGAGCATTGGCCGGAATAAGCTGACCACCAACTTTCGTCTGTTGTTTAGGGCACCCTCTTGTCCTGGAGAAGTAAATAATCTCCAAAGGCGGAAGAACTTTCGTGGTCAACGGCATAGGATGTGGAAAGAAACGGGAAACTACCACATTAAAGGCCCAAGTGGCATCCCAAGAACCAGCAAAACATGATTCAATCTCAAGTAAAATTCTCCGGAGGTAAAATAGTCCCCCGTTCGGATCTCCGGGTGGGGACTGCTCGAGATGGTGGATTCACAAAATCAACGATGAAACCAAAGAAACCAAATACAAAAAACCAAATAGCGAGATGGGAACGTGGAATGTCCGCACATTACTGCAAAACAGCAAACTGGATAATCTGAAAGTCGAAATGCAAAACAAAAATTTGAATGCTCTAGGTATAGCAGAGATGAGATGGCCCGATTGTGGAGATTTCTGGAGTGGTGACTACAGAATCATACACACAGGATGCATAAAGGACAGACCTGGTCAAGGAGGAGTGGGCGTTGTGCTATGCAAGGAGTGGGGAAGAAGGGTTAAAGGATACGTGCAATATAGTGGAAGAATTGTTCTAGTCAAAATAGAAACTAAGCCCGTTGACACTGTAATTATCCAAGTATATATGCCAACATCGGGTCATAGCGACGAAGAGGTGGAAGATGTATACAATGCGCTAGATAACCTTATATTAGAGATAAAAGCAGGCGAAAATCTGATTCTCCTAGAGGATTGGAATGCTGTTGTAGGAGTAGGAAGTGAAGGAACTTGCGTAGGGTCCTTTGGGCTAGGTATAAGAAATGACAGAGGAAACAGATTAACAGAATTCTGCGAAAAACACAAATTAGTGATAGCAAACACTTGTTTTCAACACCACCCAAGACAGCGATACACCTGGAAATCCCCTGGAGACAAAGACTGCAAATAGATTATATAATAGTTAGATATAGATTTAAGAACCAAATAAAAGACTGCAGAAGTTATTCCGGCCCAGATATAGATAGTGATCATAATATGGTAATGGCCAAAAGTCTTCTAAAAATGAAAAAATTAAAGAGGAGAAATAATTTAAAATGGGATACAAAGGTATTAAAGATAAAAGAGGTCAGTGACAATTTTAGGGAAAAGACACAAGAGTGTAACCTAATGGAAGAGGAGAACGTGAATGCTATGTGGGGAGAGATAAAGTCGAAGATAAAAACTACGGCAGAGGAAATTATAGGTAAGGAAAGACCCCAAGCAAGGAAGGAATGGATTACCGATGAAATTCTCAATATGATAAAAGAAAGAAGAGAGCTCAAAAATGATAAAAGAGATGAATCACAAGAGAAATACAAAATGCTAAGAAACAAAATAAATAGAGAGTCAAGAATAGCAAAAGAAACATACTATCAGAATAAATGCGTTGAGATAAATGACGACCTCAAGAGAGGAAATGTAGAAAGAGCTCACGCTGCGGTGAAGGACTTTTTTGGGATGAGAATCGGAAAGAGCAATGCAATAGAAGGAGAAGACGGCAAAATACTATTCAAAAATGACCAAATAGGAGAGAGATGGAAAAGATATCTCGAAATGCTGTACAATGGCAAGGGAAATATTGACAGTGAAGCATTGATAGAGAGAGAAAATGAGGTAGACACGGATGATCTGGGAGACCCAATCATTAGAGAAGAGTTCGACCTCGCACTGAAAAACCTCAAAAACGGGAAAGCACCCGGAATCGATGACGTTCCGGCCGAACTAATTAAGGCAACAGGAAAAGGAATCACAGATGCCCTGTTTAAAATGATACAGACAATATATAAGACCGGAAAGATACCAGAGGACTTCGAGAAATGCCTAATTGTCACATTACCAAAGAAGGCAGGTACGACAAAATGTGAGCAACACAGAACTCTTAGCCTAATATCCCATGCCTCAAAAATACTGACTAATATCATTCTGAAGAGAATTGAACCAAAAGTAGAGAACATCCTTTCCAGAGACCAGTATGGCTTCAGAAGAGGTGTGGGAACCAGAGAAGCAGTACTGTCTCTACGAATACTACTAGAAAATAAAATAAGAAGAAACCAAAACACATACATCGCATTCATAGACCTGGAGAAAGCTTTTGACAAAGTAGAATGGAAAAGACTCTTCGAGATTTTGAAGAGAATTGATATCAAATACAGAGATAGACGTATAATCCAGGCGATATACAAGAATGAGGCCGCTATAATCAGATGTGACGAGGACACAAAGGAAGCCAATATAAGACAAGGGGTAAGGCAGGGATGCTCTCTGTCACCTGTTCTTTTTAACGCCTATATACAGAGCGCGATTGACGACTTGAGAGAGAGAATGAGTCACAGAGAAGGTGTAAAGATACACGGGCAAAAGGTGGATATAATAAGGTTCGCTGACGATATTGCTACGGTTGCTGAAAGTGAAGAGGAACTATAAGAGGCCTTAACAACCATGGAAAGCATTCTTCAAAATAACTACAGTATGAAGATAAATAAAGACAAAACAAAGCTGCTGACTGTAGGCCGAGCGCAACACCAGATGAGAATAGTGATGTCGGGTAAACCACTAAAGAACACCAAGGAGTTTGTCTACCTCGGGAGCAAAATAACATGGGACGGTCGGTCCAAGAGCGAGGTCGACAGCCGTATACATCAGGCTAGACTTGCATTTAATAAAAGGTCGAAAATAATAGAATCAAATAATATAGACCTAAAACTGAGAATACTCCTCATCAAGACCTATGTATAGAGTATCTTGATGTACGGCTGCGAGACATGGTGCCTATCCAAAGAGATAGACGAAGACTAGAGGCTTTTGAGATGTGGTCCTATAGAAGACTATTAGGAATTTCCTGGAGAGACCGCATCACAAATGAAGAGGTTGTCCAACGAATCGAAGGAGGAAGGCACCTGCTCAGGATCCTGTCCGAAAGGCGTGCAAGATGGATCGGTCATATAATACGACAAGAGGGCCTCTTGCATGCCATAATGGAGGGTATGACCGAGGGGACAAGCTCTAGGGGACGCCCACGCCGAGAGTACCTGGAGGACGTGTTGGTGGACGTGCGCTGCTCAACATATACAGATTTAAAAAGAGCCGCACAGGACAGGGGGGAATGGAGGAGAAGAGTTGAAATTGTTGCAAACCAGTCTTAGGACTGCAACCACGGAGAGAGATCTTCCACCGAACCAGTTCCTTGAATATTTTGAACAATTCGATTGATAGTGCTTTCAGATGAACGATTATGCAACCCGTAAATATTTTCTAAAAACATTTTTCACTGAACGCCCATTTTCATAAAATAATTCAACAATTTGAACGCATTTTTGTTTTGTATACGACTCCATTTTTATAAATGTCATACATTACACTTCTCAAACATCACAAGACCCAGCCAATTTGTATTCGCAATTAAAGTGTTAAATAAATAAATAGGTTGACAAGCAATATAAAACTAAATCAAATAACTTCCACATATAAATTATTACTTTTTATAGGTAATAAATACACGAGTCAACTCTGACCTTAACAATTTCATTACAACTAATTGCTTTATTCGATTCCAACATTCATGTCGAACCAAGAAATAAAAGGGTAAACTAAATGAAACCCGTAAACCCACGTAAAACCACCGTCAAAAATAATCCAATCATTAGTTGATATCTCCACTCTCCAATTTCCAAAACGGGAAATCAAATCGAAACAAAATTAATTATCGAATGGTTCACTTGTTATTTCAAGCCTTCTATCAACTTGGGGACGCAACAACGGCCAGGGGTTGAAATTCGCTACAAAGGGGCATAAATTGATGTTTTCGTTGGATCTGTTCATTAAAATTGGCAAAAATAAAAAATGTTTTATTTATTTATTTGACACTTCATTAAAAAAACAATCTGGCCGGTTTATTGCCAGGTGCCAATATCTTCTAAGCAACCAGACAAAAGTAAATAAAGGAAGGTCGCAAAATATAATATTTATATTCAAATCATTACTTACCTTAACAAAATTCATGAGCAATACACATAGCAAAAACAAAAGTAAGATATCGTCTTCTTCTTCTCAGTGTCATGTCAGGTCCCCCCAACGTTGAATATCGCCTGAGAGTAGATATCTTTGTCCCCGGCAGTCCGAAAAAGATCTCCAACGCTCCTTATGCCAGTCCTATCACGTGTATTGTGGAGCCAGGAGATTTGCCTCCTGCCAACACCTCTTCGACCCTCTACGAGTATTTTACCTTGGATGATCAGGTGCAGTAATTTGTACTTTGCTCCTCTAAGTACATGATCCAAGTAGGATACCTTTCGGATTTTAATATTAGTCAACAACTCTCTATCAACTTTGGCTCTTTGAGGAACCTTTGTGTAAAGATATCGTCAATAAAAGGAAAAGGAAGGGATATTGGGAAAGTCAGGAAAAAAATTAAACACGTTACGTTACTGATTTGAATTTAAGTTTTTTCGTCGTATTTTAAAACATGTCAGTGGCGGAGCGAGTCTTACATTAGTTGGTGACTGGTTTCTGTCTCACTTCATAGACAATAAAGGACGACGTGAAAAAAAAGAGCGATGAACTGGGAAAGCCAATAAACAATCTCTGCTTGAACTTATGAAGAACCTGATTGGAAAGATGCTAAATATAAATTAATTTACGAGTACATACGTATCACAACAAACAAAAAAACACTTTATTTTTCTGTCAAAAATAAATTAAACACTTTTTTCTTTCTAATCAACGCTGATTTGATTAATTTAGTTCACTACCCGTTTCAACGAGTTCTGTCTTCTTCGTCAAGTGATGAGGAACTGATGAAAAAGACATTCAAACAAGCCTTTGAAACCGGTAGATTAAATCAACAATGGGGAAGAAAAATAAAAATTATGTTTTATTTATTTTATTCAAGTAAAGAATCAATTACCATAGCATCACAAATGACCTCCGTGCCCTAGTTGATAAGATGCTTATCTCCCAATCCGGGGACTACGGGTTCAATCCCGTTGCAGCCCAGATTAAAAAAAAAGGATTTTAGTCTAGTTTTCACTTAAGGCCTCTTTAACAGCCTTCTGATTGGTAGGAAGATATTAGCAGATGGCATACAGTATACCAGGTTGTAGAAAGTGAACAAAACATATTCTTTAAGATTCTAACACTACCGCGCGATAACCGAGACGGCTCTATTGATCCACATACACATACTTATATTTATCTCTCACTCACAGTATTTTTAATGAGCTCGTTCAACAGACAGCAGTGTTTACAAATTGCCGGCGTGCTTTTAGTTTCTGGCAGTTACTTTAACCCATATTTTTTGTATTGCGTTTTTTATATTCTCACACCTTCGAAATACACAGTATTGAAATGTGAGGAGCTCAAAAAAAACAATATTTTGGCTTTGCAGCATGAACAAAATATTACAGAATTTCAGAAGAAATACTTTTTTCACAAAAAATATAAATGAGACCTTAGGTGTTAATAAACAATAATTTCCAATCATATGGCAACTTTCGTAAGCCGAATGGCGTGAAACAGTTGTATGAGGACTATAAATTATTTGAAAATCGAACATTGGGATGATTGTGTTAAAAATATGAACCTATAAATACCCAGTCATGCAAATTACATATTATACAATATAATAAATTTTACAATTACAATTTAATAACTTAGATATCATCATATAAATAGGCCAAAACCCGTACGGTTGTCGCCAAAGAAAGATAACGAGAATTGAATTTTGAATACAAGAGAGCGAGAGAGGAATACTTCGAAACAGATTGAAATTATACTGAACAAACCGGTGTAAAAGGGGACGATGCCAATTTATTTTGAATTGTAATTCATTAAATAATGCATTTATTTTCTATTATATTGAACCTTATACTTACTTGTGTTTACTACTTCGAAACAGATTGAAATTATACTGAACGAACCGGTGTAAAAGGGGAGGATGCCAATTTATTTTGAATTGTAATTCATTAAATAATTCATTCATTTCCTATTATATTGAACCTTATAATTACTTGTGTTTACTACTTCGAAACATATTGAAATTATACTGAACGAACCGGTGTAAAAGGGGACGATGCCAATTTATTTTGAATTGTAATTAATTAAATAATTCATTTATTTCCTATTATATTGAACCTTATAATTACTTGTGTTTATTTATCTTATGCTCTTTTTTTGAATGCAGACAATTATATGTGGCTTTTTCAAGATGTCGGAAACGCGAAAACATTACAGTCAATATACTCGTATCTGAAACAAGTCTTCAAGGAAAACTTTATCAACGATTTAAATTGAACAACAGTAATGTTTATACACAAAACATCGTGTATAAAGAGATTTTTGAGAATTAAATAATTCACCAATCAAGATGTACCTTTTTTATTTTAAACTAACATTAATGAACCCAAAAAACTTTAAGCTTGCTCCATTCGGTATTTCAAAAATATATAATTTGTTTTACTTCCGTGAATATTTCACGGGCTGCAACTAGTTGCTTTGAAAAAGCATCAATTGAGAAACTGCCATGAATTTGTTTTATTTCTGATATAATAAAATGCCTGTTTACACATCACATTTAAAAAACGCTTACTTGTGACGCACGCTGCGATGAGTGCAAGTAATCAAACCGTCGTTAATTTATTTTAAGAATTAATGAACGAGACATAAAATTGTATTTCGTATCGTTCTTTTTAATATACGTTTGTTAAGACGATATCCGTGGCACAATTGGCAAGACTGATTTTCCACTCGGGAGTTTCGGGTTCGATTCCCAATTTTGCCCAAATAAAATATAGTGAGTGTTTTTTTTTCAGTGCACATACGATAGAGAACTGTGAGTTACGTGCCTACTCCAGTGATTCTCAATAATAATAATAAAATGACAATTTACATAGCGCCGTTTGAAGAGCAGATTTCTCAAGGGCACTATTATTGACAGATTAAAAATATTAAAAAATATATATATTATGTAAGTGTAAGGGTATGAAGGTAATGGCTGGGGATATTCAATTAGGTACTTCCCCGCATCTGCATATGATCAGTAAAACATAAAACATGGTACGCAAACCGCTGAAAAAATACCAAGGCAAAGCAAACTACAAAGGAACTTTGTAAACTTTCCTTTATTAACCTTTCCCTTCCTGTGCTAAAAATATCCGCCCGTTCCGGTGATATGTATTCAATACACATGTAAAACTGAGCGATTTAAAATCGGAAAAATAAGAATATTCATAGCCAATCGCTTAAATTGATTAAATTTGAAGTCAAAAGTGATAATAATTGAAATTTGATTTCTGAAAACATGAAAAAAAACATCGGACGACGTTCACAAAACGGGCGAAGCGACCACCTCGAACGAAAGCCCGCTGACTACTTAGCGAGCGAACTGAGATTCTATTTCTTGCGTTCCCATATACCGAAGTAGAGTGAGAGTGAGACGTGAATAGCGTCGCTTCCTCACCCATAGCGGTTTTTAGCGGCTTCTCTCGCTTCAGTAGTTCGCGGGCTTTCGTTTGAGGTGGTCGTTTCGCCCGTTTTGTGAACGTCGGCCGATATTTTTTTCATGTTTTCAGCAATTAAATTTCAATTATTATCACTTTTGACTTCAAATTTAATTAATTTAAGCGATTGGCTATGAATATTCTTATTTTTCCGATTTTAAATCGCTCATTTTTACATGTGTATTGAATACATATCACCGGAACGCGCGGATTTGTTTAGCACAGGAAGGAAAAGGTTAATAAATATAGTGGAAATAAATTTAGTCAAGGGTTTTATGTTGTATCCATTTATTATGGATTTCCACAACTTGATGCTTGAACTATTTAAACTTATGTCCAATTAAATTCATTACCTAATTTCATGGTCCAACTCTTCCGAATAATTCACTACCCTCATTATTGATTGGGGACAATAAAATAAATAATATTTATGTTCCGTAAAGTTCACGTTCCTTTTGAAAACAATAGATAGCAAAAAGTTAAACAAACTGCCAAACAGTTAATTTTATTACTATGGGTTTGGGCACGTTTGACGCGAAAGTTTTTCTCTAACAAACTATCCGGTTGTCAAAGATAATTGTGTCGAAAATAATTTATTAGAAAAGGGGCTCTCTTGCAAACATTGACAAAACGTTAGCTTGTCATGATAAATAGAAATGTTCCACACTCGGGGAATGTGACAGGAGCGTATTTAGTCTATGGTTCGGTTAATAGACTAAAACTGTTAATTACATTAAATAAATAAATATCAACCTTAAAAATAATTACGTGTACTATATTTTTTTCGAAGGCAAAATTCTAATCAAATAATTATTATGATTACACTTTTGTTGTATACAGTACAAATTTGCGGGCTTTATACACATGGCAATCTCTTTCAACCAACCAGAAAGATGTTAATGAAGCGTAAAGTGAAAACCAGATTGTTATCCTATTTTTTTATATTTGAATTCAAAGATAGGCGCCTGTTTTACCAATTAGACCATGGAAGAGTTTATCGATTTCATTTAACCCTACAATGCGCGATTTTTTTAATTTCAAAAATAAAAATATATTTATGCATTAAATATGTACTGGAACATGGAAAAAATAAAAAATATTTTTTTTTGTTTTTATATATTTATATTAAAAAAAAGAGTATGGTTCATATATGAATTACTGCGCATTTGTAAGTTAATTATATGGTATAATGATATAAATGAAATTATATATTTTACTTCACTTATTTTACACATATGTACTAAAGAATAAAAGAAAAAAAATAAGCTTTTCTTAATCACCAATAATAAAGTAATTTGATTTCAAACTGGAACAAATCACAAAAGTCATCTACGCGCAACAAGTCAAACTTCAACTGCCAAATTGACCGGTAAAACAGTTTTCTATTAAACCTATGTGGTTTTAAAGCATGGAGATTATTGTATCACATTTGTAACAGTGCATGAGTCGTTGTTTATACCACTCAACACAAAAACATTTAGAAAAACTTTGGTTGATTCATATGTGCATCATTACGCACTGTAGGGTTAAAATGTGTCGGGGTGATTCAAATGTTAAAAAAAGTAGCGAAAACTCTATAAAAAAACTCAAAATAAGTCACAACTCGAATATTTCATCAAATTTATGGAAAATCTCGAAAATATGTCAAAACGAACCAAAAATTTCGAAAACTGAAAATATAAAAAAAGTCTAAATACGAAAAAAGGGCTCCTAAAAATATTGAGTGCCTGAAAATCTATAATCAGTATAAATGGAGTTTTATTTAAACACGTTAATTAATTTTAATCTAAAGTCCAGCATTTATATTTAAAGGAAGAATTTATAGTTTTCAACATTAAAGTTTAAGGACAACTAAATAAAATAATTTCAAAGTTTTCTTTCAAAGTACGTCCCTAAGAGACAAAATAAAAAGCTCAAGCATTCGTGGAAGCCTAGGTGTTACAGACATCAACAGCAAGATGGAGGAGAGACAATTGAGATGGTATGGGCACGTTGGACGCAGAGCACCCGATCACATTGTGAACCAGGCAATCTCCATGGACCTTCCTCGAATAACAACCAGAGGAAGACCAAAGAATTCATGGGTGGTGCAAAAAGATAGCCTGATGCAGAGGCACGGCCTGGGGGACGTAGTCCGGGACAGAAGAGCATACAACCTGAGGACGAGAAGAGCTGACCCCAACAGTCTTCGCAGACAGTGAGTTGGGATGGAGCCAGGGAGAAGAAAGTTTTCTTTAATTGCACGATAAGCACATAAGTCAGCCTGATATAAGGGAAACAGTTAACTCCAAAATGGTTGAGAGCCGCTGAACCTATCATTTTTGGTACACGATCAATGCATACATACATACCATCATGCATAAATAATATGTCCCTATCGGGTAGGCAGAGAGGACAGAGGGCCATAATTTCCAAACTCGACACACATATTTAGCCTTTTCTGCATCCATACACTTTCTCATACCTCTACGATTTATCTGACTTTCTACTTTCCTTCTTTCAGAATAAAATTCACTTGATCTAACCATGATTTCCTTGGCCTTCCTCTCAGACGCATTCCACTCATATCTGCATTGTACATATTTTTTGTTAGTCATTCTTCATTCATTCGTTGTACACGCCCAAACCATCTCAACATACTCTTATTCCTTACTTAACACATCAATCTTAAATTCACATTCATCCCTTATCACTTAATTCTGTATTCTATCATACATTGTCACTCCATGCAATATTCTTAATTTATACATCTCTACAGCATTTATTTGGCTCCTCTGTCTTTTTCCTTGTCCATGTTTTACTTCAATACATCACAGTTGACACCAAAATACTATTGTGAACTATCGCCTAAGCAGATTTTGTACTGTCCGGTTCAAGTTTTAATGCCCTAATGACTTTATTATCTGAGAATATATAGGGTGTTTTTTTGGGTGTGATAGGATTTGTTTTTGAAATAAAACACATATAAATTATTTAAATGGGCGTGTATTTGACTTCAATTGATAGGTTGTTTAATGTTGTTGTTTGAAGATAATTTAATTCATATTTTGTCTGTGGCTGGCTAATGGCTTATGTACCTTAACCGATCATAAGGTGGGTTTCACATTAAGAAATTCACGCCTCTAAAGTAAAATAAAAGCACCCCTTTAAGAAAACCGCTTAATGTCTGGAGTTCCAAATTTTCTGAAATTTTAACATAAATTTCACATACTTACAGAACTCCGCATATCAACACACCATTCCTAATTTTACACATCTTCATTTACAGTCCACTCAGCACGATTGTGAAAAGAACTACTGAGAATTTTCAGATATGCGCCATCCTTATTTACATTCAAGAGAGAATTGAAAAAAATGTGTTACATTACACAGAATATCATTTCATCCTAATTTTTCTTTTATATCTTTTCCTTATCATCAAAACAAAGTCTTTCCTGTAGTTAGTCATTTATTTGTTTTTTTTTACTTGACTTTAAACAAACATTTTTTTGTAAAATTGGTCATGGATTAAAACAACTTGATATATTCAAGATAAGCTAATTGATTGGAAGAAATTGCTGTAACGCAATAAGTGCACCAGTTGTACCACATACGAGGCATATCCAGAAAATAAGTGTACTGAATTTTTGTAGGTTACAATTTTTTTTATTTAAACAAAAAAATTACGTGGTTACCGTAGTACATATGTAAGCTATTTTTCGACCTAGTCGTCATTCCTCTCAATGCTATGTTTTTCCTTGTATAAAAAGGCACTATATAGTTCCACCCAGAATGCCACCATACGAACAAAATACTTGGTGTTCGTTCCATAGATTATGTCCTTTGTTCTGAGTGCTTGACTAATGGTCAAGTTCTTAACCACTAGAAAAGCATCTTATTAATTAGGTAAGGCAGATCCTCAAATCATAAAGTCAAGATGAGCTTTTTTAGCATACGAGGCATATCCAGAAAGTAAGTGTACTGAATTTTTGTAGGTTACAATTTTTTTTATTTAAACAAAAAAATTACGTGGTTACCGTAGTACATATGTAAGCTATTTTTCGACATAGTCGCCATTCCTCTCAATGCAGGTGGTGAAGCGGGGTATCAACTTTTTGATGCCTTCCTCGAAGTAGTTTCTCGCCAACCCCTCCGTCCACTTCTCCACCTCCTCCTTTACCTCCTCGTCGGTTGAAAACCTTTTTCCATCCATGTGCAGCTTCAGGGAGATAAAGAGATAGTAATCTGTAGGTGCTAGGTCAGGGGAATGCGCGGGATGGTTCAGGACATCCCATTTAAACGAGGCGAGCAGTTCCTTCGTGGTATTGGCCGTGTGTAGTCTTGCATTGTCGTGCAGCAGGCAGACTCCCTTTGTCAGCATGCCTCTCCTCTTGTTCTGAATCGCCCTCCGCAATTTTTTTAGGGTCTCACAGTATCTTGCAGAGTTAATGGTCTCCCCTTGAGGCATATATTCAATTAAAATTATGCCTTGACAGTCCCAAAACACGGATGCTATGATTTTCTTGGCTGAAATTGTGGTTTTGAACTTTTTGGCGGAGGGTGAAGAGGTGTGACGCCACTGTTGAGACTGCCTTTTGGTTTCAGGCGTGTAGTGTGCAACCCAAGTTTCATCTCCAGTAACGATGGAGCGGAGAAATTCATCTCCATGGAGTTTGCAGCGCCTCAAAAACTCTTGCCTTTTTACAAAATTTCGCACTTGGCGGGAGATTGGGTTGACATTTTTAACGAAACGTGTTGTCGCGTCGACACTTCTCAACGTACTGACCTCGAACCGGTCTCATTGCGGAGGGGAAGGGTCAGGCTACACGGAAGTGTAGTCAACATGTCGAAAATAAAATCCATCCGGTCGTGAGAGCCTCAGTGCACTTACTTTCTGGATACGCCTCGTATAACCTGCACATTAAAGAATAATGAAACCGAATAATGTTTTAATAAATTATTTATTACTCAAGTTATGTAATACTTTTATCACATAAATAGCATAGTTGGTTTACAAAAAATATCTGACTATAAGTTGACACTGATGACACATTTTTTTTTACATAATATTAAAATGACTATTCGACGCAATTGTTGAACTTGACAATACTCTTTTGTTAGATTGTCAATTCAGATTTTGAGTGTCCAAAGCTTGTAGAATCATGGACCCTCAAAGTTGGTAGTATGAACCGACTGGAAGCATTTGAAATGTGGATGCACCGGAGAATGCTACAGATACCCTGGATGGATATGGTCAGCAACACAAGGGTTCTTCAAAAAGCCAAAGTTGATGACTAATATTAAAATCCGAAAGGTGTCCTACTTGGGTCATGTACTTAGAGGAGCAAAGTACAAATTACTGCACCTGATCATCCAAGGCAAAATAGAAGGCCGAAGAGGTGTTGGCAGAAGGCAAATCTCCTAGCTCCGCAATATACTTGATTGGACTGGCATAAGGGCCATTGGAGATCTTTTTCGGGCAGCCGGGGACAAAGATGTCTACTCTCAGGTGATATTCAACATTGGGGAGACCTGACATGACACTGGGAAGAAGAAGAAAGCTTGTTCAACTTTTTTGTTTGCATACTCCTTCCAAGTACACACGATAACATCAACTACTGAATTGCGATTATTAAATAACTAACTATTCATACAACTCAACAATATTTAGGCTGAATAGATTGGGATATCAATATAAACATTATATGGATCCTTTATCTGTCAAAATCAAAAAATAGCTGGAAGTAGAGCAATTTAGTCAGCAGAATCCGAGTTATTGTCACTACTGTATACATCTCTCATTTAAGAAGATCACTTTTATTGTTTACATTTTATAAAAGATCTCATGACTGTTAATCTAAAATAAATAATATTTTTAGTTTAAAAGGTTTTTCAGCATCGTCATGTTGAGTTAGCTTAAATGAAAGCTGACATTTCAAATGTAGCCTTCGAGCCGTTGACTCACAAGAGCAGGATCTCCAATGTGCTAGCCTAGGAGTCTCCAAATTTTTTAGCCTAAGGGCCACATTGACTCCTCCACTAAGTCCCAAGGGCCAAGACTTAGCCAACATAGCTCATCATACCAACATACTGTAGTTTTGAATTACGCGCAAATTTTCATATTGGGACTAGTAGATGAGTGAGATATCTATGACGCAGAGCGCGGGGTTGGACTCCGCTCCGTTCGCAATTTCGGTTGCTATTCATTTAAAAACATCCATTTGTCAGCAAACACCGTGGCTCGAAGAGTAGATGACATTGCAGAAAATACATATATTAACTCAATTGTCTGACAAAAATCGAAAAAAAAAATATTTACAGATTCAAATTAACTGATGAGCATTTGAAGTCGCTGCTGATAATTTCCAATACTAAACTTGATCCACAACTGCAAACAATTGCCAGTGGAAAGTTACAGCTACATAAATCTCATTAATCATAATTATAATGTTTAATTTCATTATGGTATGTCACTTATTGTAAGTTTTTAGGATACCTATGTATGTCACTTATTGTAAGTTTTTAGGATAAATCTCATATCATTAATTCCAGTTAAAATGTTCAATTTTATTATGTATGTCAGCTATTGTGTTTCTTAATTGCTCATTAAATAAAAACATCTGATTATTATTTTGTATGATTTACTTACATTGTAAATTTTACAATGTAATCAAAATAAACTATGACGGGCCGGATATCGGGCATATCCCTAGTTTGGAGACCCCTGTGCTAGACCAACAAAGGAAGGGATAACAGGTGTGCCTTTAAGCATTTCTCTCTAAACTGCAGAGATAGAGAAGAATTGCCAAGTGTTCACAAGAATCACAATAATAAGCAATACGATTAGGAAAAGGCATATTAAAAATGTTTTATACTTTCTTAAAAAAAATCTTTGAATCAACAAATAAATTTTATTCACAAAATTCAAGCTTACATAAAAATTATTTCCAGTTATTTTTAATATACTGTACAATCTGATGCACTCCATCTTTTCCACCTTGTCCGCTGACGTAACCAATTTCAAGTACAATATATGATTCATGATTTCGCACACAAACTGCAGCAGTCAAATAAGGATCTCCAATTTTATCTTCAGCTTTACTCGTTGACGGTTCATCGATTTTTCCAACATTTGCTTTTTCTGCACTTTCACTGAACTGAAAGCTTTTTTCATAAGTTGTTTCTTTAACATCACATTTCGAAGAGGTAGATTTCGAAGAGATTATATCTAAACTATTATCACAATCAAATTTAATTTTTTTACAACTAGTATCATTTTCCGCAATATTTCTTTTAATACTTTCATGATTAACAATTTCAATATCATTCTTAATAACCAATTTAGGATGTTTGTCATTGTCACAACTATTTCGATTAATTATTTTACTATCTATTTTTGTTGCCGTTACATTTTCCACTGCAGAAGATTCTTCTTTTATATTACAATTGGAATCTTTACTTTGCATGAATTTAATTTCCCTTCTCTTTTTTCTTTGATTAGACCAGGTATTATTAGGCGCTTTTATTTCCATTGTGCATATAACATCTTTATTTTGTAGAATTTTGCATTCCATTTGCAAGATTTTAAAAATTTGTAGCAGCTTTAGTGTTATATCTTTCACCTTGTAATTAACACCTTTAATTTGAGGAATGGCAAAACTCAAACATTTATTTTTGGGTTTATTTTTCGATGGGGATACTGCAACAGAAATAAAAAGTGTAATAAAATATTTGAAAAGTACGCATGTGTTTGTTGTCACAAAAAACACCGTACAGTATATTAGGTATTTTTGATTTAAACCTATTTTTGTTTGAAGTGTTTTGATTGAAAGCATAATTTAAAAAATTTCAATTGACTTATATTGAAATTAAATACTCACAGGCTTTGAGGAGGTTAGACGAATCTACAAAGGACCACGCCAGGCCCCAGCGCATTGTTCGTCCTTGAACAAATGTTGTTTGAGTGATTTGTGTAACACTAAAATCCTTCAAGGTTTTTAGCAAAGGTTTTAGTGAGCTCTTGTGACCTAACATTGTTGTGTAAATTCTGAAAAAAAAAAAAAAACAATCTTGAAATTTATGTAGAAAAATACAAGATAATCTACACTAAGTGTATTAAAAAAAATATACAGGCGGCCCTCGACTTTCACACATAATTGGTTCCTGAAAATTTGTGTGGATGTTCGAAAGTAGAGGGATGTAAATAAACATCAAAAATTATATTTTAAAATATTTATTTATCAATCAATAATATATTAAAAACATGTATTTATCAATATATATAATTAAGTTAACGAGGCGTGTTTAAGTGCTTTTAGGTATTTTCTTTATAAACTTGTCAAGTTGAATACTACCCTTTTGTTAGTTGAATACCACCCTTTTTTTTCATTTCTTGATAGAGTTCTATAACATGCTGTGTCTTTCTCAATCGCCCTACGTACTTGAGATATACGTTCTCCATTGGGATCACATTATTTCATGATAGTCACAAATTTGTCAAGATGTATGAAGGTTTCATTCATATTTTTGATTGTCAAAGTCTTGACGATTTAATCAGCTTCTTCTTCCTTACTTTCATTGTGTATTTCATTTAACTCTTGTTGCTCAATTAAGTATTCATTTGATAGAGGTACTGAGTGAGATTCAATCAACTCATTAACATCTTCGTTGTTGATATCCAAGTTTAGTTCATTTATTAGGCTAACTATTTCATCTGTGATAGTTTCCGGAGTTTCTTCAGAAATTATAAAATCACTCGTCATTTGTGGGCAGAATTGTTTCCATGAACCTTTCATTGTTGACTCTTTTATTTCAGCCCACGAGTCTCCAATATCGTTTATTGCGTTCCATATATTATAGTTCTTCGAAAAAAGTGGGAGCGACTGCATGGAAGCGAACAATTTTTGCATTATCGATAAAAATCATCAATGAATTTTAAAAAATTTACTAAATAGCAAATTGTGCGAAAGTCGAGGGCCGCCTGTACATCACAAAGTTAAGAATAAAAATCAAATACATTAATATCAAATCAGACGATAAAAGATACCAAATGTTTCATTTGATAATAAAAAAGATTTAGGGAAAGCAAAGTAAAGGAGAATAATGCATTTCCTGAATTTGCAAGAATTAATGAATGAATGCCCATTACCCATGAGTCCACAAACCTTAAAAATTAAAATACCTATTTTTTACATTCATTTATAAATTTTGATAATTACACTGCATCAATCAAAAAGTTTGTCTTCATAAAAATTTTGTTGAAACATACATTATCAAATATTTTCAACAAAAAGGTGCACTCGTTATAAAATTGAGTGTGTATAGTAGTCCCCCATTATCCGCGTGGGACAGATCCCATTCCCTCCCCCACAGATAATAGCGAACCCATTCTTAATTACTGTATACCTATACTATAAGCCATTTTATATAAATACACTGAATGGCGCATGTCTCTTTTTTCTCTGTAACTTTTGCAATTTGAGGTGCAATGGCAAAACTTATCATCTTTCCCTTTTTGAGCACTTTAAAAATAAAAGATTCATTCTTTCTAGATATTTTAGCAGCTGAAGCCATTGTTTATGTTAATTTTTATCTTTTTATTTATCGAACGTACTTTTCTCAGATTCGACAAAAGAATATAATAAAATTATAAGAGGTTAAGAGCGGGTAAGTGAAACTGCGGAAACAGGGAGAATGGGAAACTCCCATATTTGTATAGAAACATTAGTAAACCAAAATTTTAACATGTAAAGGGTCTTTCAAATTGAGCGTTTTTTTTTAAATCTAAGATAAAACATAGATGGCGTCACGAACTTGCCTGGGTCTTGTGATATTTGAGAAGTGTAATGTATGACATTTATAAAAATGGAGTCGTATACAATACAACGCATTAAAATTGTTGAATTATTTTATGTATTGTAATCTTCGGAAACAGTGATGTTAATTGGCCGCCAAGATCATGTGATCTGACACCGTTGCACTATTTTCTCTGAGGTTACGTGAAAAGCCAGGTCTATAAGAATGACCCCCAATAAATTCCTGAGCTGAAGGACAAAATTATTCGCGTTATTGGTGAGTTAGAACCGCAATTATGCCAAAATGTCATTGAAAATTTTGGCATAAGAGTGAACATCTGTGGAGCTGCAAGAGGTGGACATTTGGTGGATATTGTTTTTTGTGTTTAAATTTCATACATTATACTTCAATGACCAATTAAAAAAAAATTTGAAATCAAAACAAATTGTGTTTTATTCAAGAATTTAAAAAATCAGAATTAAAAAAACCGCTCAATTTGAAAGACCATTTACTACGAAAGTAATCATTATTTCCGTGCTTATTACAAGCAAGTTCTTATTTAACGATCCATTCTAGATGGCTACACTTTAACTTAGATGTCCATTTTCAGGTTTCAACTCACAGCTTTCATGTTGGTATATCAAACAATATAATTGATTTATAGCGATTGTTTAAAAAAGGTTTTCCTTAATTATAGTAAGAATTGTAAAGTAATTGTTATACGTACGTCACTCTTTCCTTTAATGATAAACTTTCACGTATCATTTTGTCTACAAATGCCACTTCTCCACCTTCAGTAACTACTTCTTGAACAGATCCAGTTCGAGCATTGCGGGGCGGGTCGCTGAAAAAATGGTGATGCATGTAAATCAAGGTTCTTTCTTATAAATCAAGCATATTATAAGATTATTTTTATATCGGTGAGAAATATTGAATAATTTATCTCTTTTTTGTAAATATGAGCATATGTACATTGAAAATGAATTAATGGAATGAAAGAGAAAAATCTTAGAGGTAAAGCTTTAGAAATATAGGAGTATGGGTGACAAGATCTGAATATGAATGAGGCTAAAATGGTACACCACAAAATGAGATGGCATAAATGTATGCTGTGGAATTTGATAAATTAGTTTTAGTAAGAAGTAAGAGAAATCATAGGAGATATATGAGGTGTATGAATGTGGAAGAGACTAAATTTATGCATCGAGATATGAAAGTCTGGTGTTTTGTCCTTTCTACATGCCCCAGCAGTGAAACGGCATAATGGTACATATAGATTGTTTTTTTAATTAGAAAACAGACAAATTAAATACACAACAAAAACTATTTTAAAGCTTTCTGAATTTAGTGCTTTTGGAGAGAAGTGGGTAGATAATATTGAATTTAATTTTATTTCATTTTTATTTTTTATTTCAATGGTTAAGTGACTTCTTTGATATGAAAGATTACATAAAAAAGCAATAAATAAAATTCAATATCAACATGTAAGCAATGTTATACAATACAAAAAACGGTATATGACTGACCCAACAAAATAACAAAACAAACCAATATAATTAAACAGATTCATCCCGGCAAGAACAAATTCTTAACTTAACTCTTTTAAGTAGTCAAAGTCACATGAAAGTCCATACAATGACCAACGACAGGCAGACAGACAGACCAACGAGGCGTCTTACCTACTAGGTCACGGAGGTTGTCAATTCATACAAATAATTTGTTATGACTATGTCATTATGAAATAAAATATTTTCCCGGGCGGGTCTACAAGGAATGTGTAACATGAGAAGGTGGGTTAGTTCCAGACTATTAAAATATGAGCTGTAAAACTCGCTTCAACTGTGTACATCATGTAAAGATTGCCAAGAGCTTTTATATTTCCACCCGAGTGGTACAGCTGTATGTGACCACTCTAAGATGAACATTCTTATCAAACTAAAATAAATCTAACCATAAATAAAGGGCACATTTTTACCGTTCATTATTTCTGGACAAATCCATGTCTTCGACAGAAGCATAAAATGGTGGATTACACATGCAGAAATCCACAGTATTCAAAGACCCACCAAATGCTTCAAAACAATGAAGCAATAGCTGATTTTCATTGGTAGCTTTTTTTACTGAAAAAAATAACGAAATAATTAATTAAAGTTTTCTATAGGATATGTTACTTTAATTAAATCATATAGGCAGATAATTAAATACAGGTTTGCATTTTATATATGCATTTTTGATCCCTATTAATTTTAAATTCAAGTATCTAAAAACCAATGAAATTATTCCTGGAGTGAACTGCTTTAGTTGTGTTTTGTAGCATGCAGTGTTTTTAAGAGTATGAAAAAAGAGTTGAATTGGAAATTATTTCGAGAATAAAAAGAATTATTTCCGATAGTACGAATAGTGTTAGATTGGAAATTATTACGAGAATAAAAAGGTTGTTTCTGACAGTACACATAGGGTGTTAGATTGGAAATTATTAGGAGAATAAGAAGGATCGTTTCTAAGAGCACGAATAGGGTGTTGGATTGGAAATTATTCTGAGAGTAAAAAGAATAACTACAAACAATTATTTGTTAACATAAAAATTTACAAAACCTGATATTTGTTCTTGCAATTCATTTTGCTTAATATTTTTTAAAGCCATATTTACACTATTTTCATCAAATTCTGTTGCTAACATTTTCCATTGAAATTTTTTTGATGCTAAAAGTGGATAAATGCAACAAGCACCTGTTCCTGTAAAAATATAACTTTATTTTAAATACATTATTGAAATATAGAAATCAATATATTTATACAATACAATGAAACAATTTTGTTTTTCATTATTAACATTCTTTAATATTTATGGCTAAAGGAAGGTCATAAATATTGAAGAAATTAGTGAAAACTCTATGATGGAACCTTTTACTCTGATTTAAAAGATATGTTTGAAAAATGTCTACGTACTATTTATGTGATAGCAATCATGCATACTAGATGAAGATTAGTAACAAAATTATCTCATTTACGCAAATCTAATAAATGTTTCAAGAGCATTGACTTTTTTTAAATAAACTCAAATTTATTATAACTTTCAAATAAAACATAAAATCAAATATATTATTTTATTGCCCTTTCATTTAATACATTACAACTTGACAGGCTTATTGCTTTATGGCAATCTCTTTCAACCAACCATGCATACACATATACCTCACTAGTTGGGAATCCATGCTATATATAAATATATAAAACATTTGCATTGGACTACAAAATGTCCCAAAGTTGACCTGTCTAAATCGAGATTGATAATTTGCAGACCTGTGACTTCAGAGATGGTTGTGAAATTCAATTATGAATAAGTCATACAACTACTGAAACATAGTGAAGAGTTGTTATACAAATATTTTATTATGTTACCTATATCAATACCAAAAATATTTCTATTTCTTCCCGCAGACTCCAAAAGGTCTTCCAACCAAAGTAAATAATTCAATCGAAGGGGGACTGTTGGCACCAAGCGATCGGAAGGAATGTCAACATCTAGATCAAAATCAGAATGGAGAAGACATTTTGTCAGAATACGAAGACTAGCTGGATCCTTGAAATTGATTCTGACTGTTCCGTTTAAATCCTGAAAAATAAAAAAAATCAAATCATTAAAAACAGGTTCATTTTAGTAACATCAGCCTTAATGGTTCTTGCACGTTAAAATTATTTTAGGGTAGTTTCCTTACAATTTCGCTTTTTTCTTAGAACTAATCAGTTTACTCGCATTATTCATCTCCTAAAAAACAAACTAAAAACAAAAAAAAACTAATAAGTATATTTAAAAAAAACTTACAAGAGAAGATATTTTTAAAAATTCTGGGTATTGAATTGCTAACTTTGAAAAGTCCGGAGGACTTTTGTAAATATTCCGCGGATGCATTTTGACAATATTGTTCGTAAGCAAATATAGTTGACAAGTAATTTAATTCAGAAATTAAATTTCAAAAATACTTAGCCGGGAACAACATAACCCCAAAATTCATCAAAATACGCAATTAAACATCACTCGACGACAGCTGACGCAATGTTCTTGGTGGTATTGCATGTGCAAAAATACTTTTAATATAAATTAAGGTAAGTGTGTAATGTTTGATTCACACCTCACTAGTTCAGTTAAAATGGTGTGGTATTTCAAATAATTTGACGTATATTATAAGCCAAATATAAAATAAAATTCTTCTAATGTGTCTACAATTAATGGAATGTTTTTAAATTAGTTATTCATTTGAATTTTATGGAACTGTTAATATAGTAGACGAAAACATCACTGAGATTTGATAATAAATAAAATATTTTATGTCAATTAATTACACTTATACAATGTTTCTTTGTATTGTTAATAAGAGAGAAAAAGGCGTTCAATTTTGATCATCTTTGCGTACATAAACATTTACACCGTTCATTTGTCTTAGAGATTTAGACTTTACAATTTGCAAACTTAACATCTGCCTTTATTTAAATTTCACTATTTTTTCCAATGACACATTTTTTTGTTTTCCTCTAATATGCCTTTTAATTACACTTGAGCTGTAAATTCGTTTAGTCAGTGTTTCTTCAATAATTACTTCAACCTACATGCTCGAACCGTCCATTTACGATCTTTTTTTATTCTTTGACCTAAGTTATAGCAATATTTTGCGCACATTTCTTCTTAATTCATAATTAATTTTTTCTCTTTACGTCGCATTTTTCTTAGTGTGCCAATATCTACGACATTTATTTGACTTTTTTAATAATTATACGACCTCATTTTTCTCCGGTGTATCACAAGTTGTAAATGAAACTTTAAAATTTACCGTAAAAAATAACCTAACAATTTATTGATTCAGTCCGTTT
Organism: Odontocerum albicorne; assembly: GCA_949825065.1. Taxonomy (NCBI): domain Eukaryota; kingdom Metazoa; phylum Arthropoda; class Insecta; order Trichoptera; family Odontoceridae; genus Odontocerum; species Odontocerum albicorne. The sequence continues at coordinate 4,790,455 of OX463847.1, read as the reverse complement.
TGATTTATAAGAAAAATATAATATATCCACAAAAAATTTGTCAGTTTCAAGCTTAATATAAAATCAGCATTTCTTTAACCGTAGAAAAACAAATAATATATCTATTGTCTATGGCATCTTCGCGCGGTTTTAGTGTCAAAATAATGGCATTGCCTAAAATTATCGTGAATGTGACTATTATTAGTGATCGGATTTAGTTGTATAATAAAGTAGTTGGAGTATATTTTTATGAATTATTACATTATTTACGTCGACAAATAAAATGATTGCTCATTAAATTGCTGAATAGACAGTCATTATTGACATTTTATCAATTTGACATATTTAACAGGTAGAGTATCCATTATTTTCTTCCAATAATATTTTTATCCAACATTATAATTAAAACATGACATATTACGAAGTTTTTAATAACAAGATAACCATATTAGAATGCATGGTTTTTGACACGTCTTTAATTAAAATAGTTTTTAATTTCCGAATCATTAGGATTTTTTTATAACGAATGTTAATTTCAGGTGAAATAAGTTTTTGTATTTTTTAACATGAATTAAATTATTTAGTTTTTCAATAAAAAAATTTATTCATTGTATGAATCAAATAATATTTGGCTGTAACATTAATGCCACAAATTAATCAAGAGTGAATCGATTGTTTTTAATATAATGATTAAAGAACAATTTACATAGTGCTGTTCAGAGAGCTGACTTCTCAAGGGCGCTCAACTCGTGGTTTGAACCCACTATTATTGACATTAAAAGTATTACAAAATAAATAAATTTAAGTTGAATGTAGGAATATGAAGGTGGTAGAAAAGTTTAGAAAAAACATATTTGGTAAGAAAACCACAGAAAATTTACCGCAAGAAGGCGAACTACAAAAAACATTTGTAGATCTTCCGGTATGTGATACTTACTCATTCGGATTTAGGTTAAGTGTAGTGTACATAAATAATACATCGATCAATAAGTCGAAGGACTAACTATTGGGTGTACAAATTAGTTCGGTCCGTTTTTTTTTTTTTTTTGTTCAAAAATGCATTTATTATATCAGATCAATTAAAGTATTGTCCATCGCTGGCTACTACTTTTTCCCATCTCTCAGGCAATTTTCGAATTCCATATAGAAAAAATGACTCGTCTTTTGAGGCGATCCAAGTTTGGAGCCAATTTTCGGTTTCTACGAAAGAAGTGAACCAGTGACCTGCCAAATCGTGCTGCATCCTTCGGAACAACCAGTAATCAGAAGGAGCAATGTCCGGGGAATACGGCGGGTGCGGTAAAACATCCCATTTGAGCGTTCCCAAATATTTTTTTACGACTTTTGCGACATGAGGCCGAGCGTTGTCATGAAGAAGAATAAGTTTATCGTGTCTTTGCTCGTATTCTGGCCGTTTTTCTCGCAATGCACGGCTTAAACAAATTAATTGTAGCCGATACCGATCACCCGTAATGGAATCGCCAGATTTCAGCACCTCATAGTAAACAACACCCCTTTGGTCCCACCAGATACAGAGCATGATCTTCGAACCATGTATGTTCGGTTTTGGTGTTGATGTTTAGCGTAGTATTTTTTCTTCTTGGGGTTGTCGTAGAATATCCATTTCTCATCTCCAGTGACAATCCGATGCAAAAACCTTTTCTTTGTTGCCTTTGAATCAGCTGCTCGCAAGTGAAAAATCGCCTTTCAACGTCTCTCGGTTTCAGTTCATAAGGCACCCAATTTCCTGGTTTTTGAATCATTCCCAATCGTACGGAAACGGCTTGTTGAGTCACTCCTAATGATTCTGCAAGCTCCTCTTGCATTTGACTCTGATCTTCTTCGAGTAATACCTCTAATTCTTTGTCCTGGAATTTTTTTGCTGTCCAGAGCGAGGCTTGTCTTCGACGCTAAAATCTCCATCCTTGAAACGTCGAAACAATTCCCTACATGATTTATCATTTGGAGCAGCGTCCCATAAACTTCGACAAGCATTCGATGGGGTTCAGCTACACTTTTCTTCCAATTAAAGCAGAAAATTAAAACCTCCCGCAAATGCTGTTTGGTTAACACAAAATTCGACATTTTCAACACTACAAAACAAGGTTTTTGCATGAAACTCAAAGCGATATAAACTGAATATTATTGGCAGATGTCTAACCTCTCTGAAACCGCCAAAATCGGCTGTCACTATGAACCATTCGTAACAGCCAGAGCCATCTTTTGGAAACAGACCAAACTAATTTATACTCCCAATACTACAATAAAACAACATTTGTTTGCCAAAATTCATCTTTATTCATCAACATAGTCTCCTTCAAGAGCGATACATTCATTCCAACGCTTTCCTAACTTTTCTATGTCAGCCGTGTAGAACGATTTATCTTTGGTTTCAAAATAGGCGTTAGTTTCGGCAATCACTTCTTCATTGGAGCCAAATCTCTTTCCCTGGAGCATCTTTTTGAGGTCTGCGAACAGTCAATAGTCGTTGGGGGCCAAATCTAGAGAATACGGTGGGTGCGGAAGCAATTCGAAGTTCAACTCATGCAATTTGAACTTTTTTATATGGGGCCGTTTTTTTTGCAATTTCTGCCTTCAAACACTCCAATAACGCTATGTAATATTTGCTATTGATGGTTTTTCCTTTTCAAGGTGATCAATGAATATTATACCATGCGCATCCCAAAATACGGAGGGCATAACCTTCCCAGCCGACTGTAGAGTTTTTGGTCGCTTCGGACGAGTTTCACCGGCTGCTCTCCACTCAGCTGACTGCCGATTTGATTCCGGAGTATAGTGGTGGATCCAAGTTTCATCCATTGTCACATACCGATGCAAAAACTCCTGTTTATTTCGCGTAAACAGTGCTCTGAATCATCGATGCGTTGTTATTTCTGTTCCATTGTGAGCAAACGCGGCACCCATTTCTTAAAAAGCTTTTTCATGACCAAATGTTCATGCAAAATAGTGTAAATACTACCAAATGATATCTTCAGGATGTCAGCTATCTCACGCAACACTGCGATTTTCCATCACGATTTTGAGGGTTTTTTAATGTTTTCTGGTGTAACAGCCTCATTTGGACAACCAGAGCGTTCAGCATCATTTGTGTCTGTACGACCGCGTTTGAAATCAGCATACCACCAACTAATGGTGGTTTTCGACGGAGCAGAGCCCGGATAACACTTTTCAAGCCATCGCTGAGTTTGAACGGTATTTTTTCCCATTAAAAAGCAATGTTTTATCAACACACGAAGTTCGGTTTTTTCCATTGTTTTGAAAATAGCAAAAGTAGCGTCACTAAAACCACTGTAACTCAATGACATAATGTCGGAATGTCATGAAAGTTTGACACGTAACTTCTAAAGGCTGGTAGTAACTGAGAATGGTATGGATTTGTTATTAGAGGGGTCATCTGTTGGTTAGTCCCGGGAATTGTTGATTGATGTGTTAATCATTAATTTAGTTAAAACCTCCCAAAATGGGTTGTGTTTAAGTGCTTTCTAAAGTTGTACATGCCACCCATGTCTCTAACACTTACTAGAGGTAGACCATTCAGCCTGTATAGTAAAAAAGTAAATTAAGGGCTTCCAGGATGAATGACGAGTGGAAGGGATTTATGTGAGATTTATGATTGTGTGCGGTATAGTGTGGGATGAATATTTTTGGTCTTTCTGGAGTGATGATGTGTGAGGAGTTGAATTTCACAAGATGTTTCCAGTTGTAGTTGAGTGTAACTGTCAGGTTGATGAGAATGTGCAACGGGGTTTGGTTTCTGTGTAATCAAAAATCGGAAAGAAGTATCGATTTATTTTTTTCATGCTAAATATCCTCAGTGAGATACAGGCAAAAGCCTAGCTTACTGGGGATACGACAAATGAAAGGCAACAAACCCAGATCTATTAAAATTGTATGTCCAAATCAAATTATCTGTTGTTTTTCTCAAATTGTGTATATTTCTTGTCATGTGTAATAATAAATAAATAAAAATAAATAAGGGAGTTTTTAATAAAACAAATACACTATTCGATTTAAAAATTGTTTCATAATACAACTTTGTAGGTTAAACGTTTGTCTTACAGCTCAAAGCTTGCGGATGATTCCTGTTAACAGTTTTCTTGGAAAAAAGGTTCTAGCTAGGTTTTTACTAACTTTCAGCTAGTTTTTACTATATTTTAACTAATCTTCAACGTTTTTCTAGTTGATTAGAAGAGATTGGCGCATGGTAATAAACTCGCCAAGTCACATTGTATTTGATGATAGTGTAATACAATACAATATGTTATAGTCTATTGTATGTACTTGTTCTACAGGAAATAAAATTAGAAACTTTTTTTTTATTACGAATAAGGTTATGAAACAAAAGGTGTATCAAATATTTATTTGCAATTAAATTTTAAAAATATTGCATAACTTTACATGATGCTAGTAAGAAATGATTATTAATTCATTTCAATTTATTTCTTTATATAATATTTTAACCCTATCTGACACAATACGAAAATCCCAAATGGTGTATTAGAGCAAGCTCGAATAATTATCAATGAAAACCTCAAAATAATATGCAATTTATATATGGTGAAGATGTTAAAAATATAAATTGAATTGAATATTGCTTTACGTCTAGCGAATTTCACAATATATTCATTTTTCTTATCTCTCTTTTAGATGCAGATTCAATAAGTAAAAACCTGACATTATAATCTATTAAAATGAGTAAAAATAAAGCACAGTATTTCAGTTGGGCTGATGAAGTGGAAAAATCTTTTGAAGAAAAATCAGGTTGGTATTACACATACATACTAACACGGTATTTCCCTGTCGTGGTAGATAGAGATGGCATAATACCAGACTTTCCTATCACAACACACATCCCCCGCCTATTCTAAAGGGTCTTTCAAATTGAGCGGTTTTTTTAATTAAATTTTTTTAAATTCTTGAATAAAACACACAATTTGCTATGATTTCAAAAAACTTTTTATTGGTCATTGAAGTATAATGTATGAAATTTAAACACAAAAAACAATATCCGCCAAATGTCCACCTCTTACAGCTCCACAGATGTCCACTCTTTTGTCAAAATTTTCGATGACATTTTGACATAATTGCGCTTCTAATTCACCAATAACGTGAATAATTTCATCCTTCAGCTCAGGAATTGATCGGGGGTCATTTTTATAGACCTGATTTTTCACGTAACCCCAGATAAAATAGTCGCAACGGTGTCAGGCCATATGATCTTAGTGGCCAATTAACATCACCGTTTCCGGAGATTACAATACATAAAATAATTCAACAATTTGAATGCATTGTTGTACTGTATACGACTCCATTTTATAAATGTCATACATTACACTTATCAAATTTCACAAGACCCAGGCAAGTTCGCGACACCATCTGTGTTTTATTCAAGAATTAAAAAAAAAACGCTCAATTTGAAAGGCCTTTTATATCCATACAATGTTTACAACTTCGCTGACTCTACGTTTCCTTCTTTCAGAATATTCACTTACGTACTTATTCTGTCATACATTGTCACTCCATCTAGTATTTTCAATGCACCCATTTCTACAGCATTTATTCGGCTCCTGTCGTTTTTTTCCATGTCTATGTTTCAGGTTTTGCTAACTTTTAGCTAGTTTTTACAATATTTTTACAATTTTTAAACATTTTTTTATTGTAGAAATTACAATGTCTTTAACGTGTTCCTCGCGGGAAGCACAAACGCCTGTGATCTGATCTGTAGCATTCCTTTGTGTATTTTACGTAATGTTTAGTTTATCTCCTTTATTTAATGAGTCTCCTTAAGAGTAATGACTATTATTTGTTATCAGAAAATTACTTGAATGTCATGTTTACTTGGTGGTGTAATCAAATATCAGTGGTTCTAAACAAAATACGCGTTTAAACTTAGAAATTAAAAAACGCCGAAATTTTGCCGCGCACAGGATTCGTGGAATTTGATTTTTAACACGGTGTACAGGTTAGGTTAGGTTCCTCCACAGTGTTAATTAACACGTTCGCTGCTAAAGACGCCCCTGGGACGTCAACACATTCTTTGTAGAGACGCCGATGACGCCCGTTGCGCGTCATTCGATTCTCTTTGTTTGTATGGTACCGAATATTTTAAGATTTTAAGGTTTCGGTAAGATTTTAAGGTTTCGAAAATACCGTAAGATTTTAAGGTTTCGTGAATATGATTTTTTTCAGTACCTCTACACTATTCTATAAATACATATCGCAGTGAATGTGTTAATGCTTTAACTATAAATTATATATTTTTTAGTTGGTTGGAAGATATTGTGGCATGGAAATAAACTCGCCAAGTTGAACTATTTAATCATGACCTCTGTAGCCTAGTGGTAATATTCTTGACTTCCACTCGGAAGGATAGTATCAAAAAAAAGTGTTCCAGTCTGTTAAAAAAATTTGTCTGTTAACAATACACATGTGTGTTAGTGCTGCCAACACATTCAATGATAAATCACATGTTCCGTGCCTACTCCAGAGGTTCTAATAACAATGTTTTTAACCTTTCCCTTCCTGTGCTAAAAAAAATCAGCGCATTCCGGTGCTGTGTATTCAATACACATGTAAAAATGAGCTTTTTATAATCGGAAAAATAAGAATATTCATAGTCAGTCGCTTAAATTAATTAAATTTGAAGTCAAAAGTGATGATAATTGAAATTTTATTGCTGAAAACATGAAAAAAAACATCGGCCGACGTTCACAAAATGGGCAAAGCAAACACCTCGAACGAAAAACTGCGAGCTACTGAGCGAGAGAAGCGAGCGAACTGTGATTCTATTTCTTGCGTTCCCTTATACCGAAGAAGAGTGAGACGTGAATAGCGTCGCTTCCTCACCCATAGCGGTTTTTTTAGAATGAACACAGGCACATGTTTGATTGAATTGGTGAATTTATTCCCGATTTTCACAAAATATCTCTGATGTGGCCGATAAGTGCTAATTATTATCAATATTGTTGTTTTCATTCAATGCGTAAATGTATTACGTAGGAATAACTAAAATCTGAACCCAGTATTTATTATATTATATTTATAGAGATATCAAAGTTTTTAGAAGCAATGTGTACTAGTTACACATCACAGGACAGGAAGGGTTAATCCTATTTGACGCAATACAAAAATCCAAAATGGTGTATTTTTAGAGCAAGCTTTGATATTTATTTCATCTATAATCAATGCAAACCTTAAAATAATGTGTGATTTATATATGTGAAGCTGTTATAAAAAATATAAATTGAATTGAATATTGCGTTACGTCTAGCAAATTTCAAAATATATTCATTTTTCATATCTCTCTGTTGTATGTAGGTGCAGATTCAATAAAAAAAACACTGACATTACAATCTACCAAAATGATTAAAAATAAAGCGCAATATTTCAGTTGGGCTGATGAAGTTGATAAGTCCTTTGAAGAAAAAGCAGGTTGGTATTATATATACATACCATCATGCCATTTCCCTGTCGAGATAGGCGGAGAGGGCAGATCACCAGAATTTCCTATCATGATACACATCTTAACCTCTTCTATTGGGTGTTAACATAAGTTATGTCCGTTTTTTTTCCAAATGAAGAGAACAAGAGGACACAACAAAAAAAAATTTTGCACATGTGGAACCCAAGTGCCGAACTTCTGGACTTTTCCCATTGATTTAAGATGGCGGTATATAGTCATGTGACTAGAAAAATTTATTCAAACCATTTTATTTGTTGATAATTCAGCTATGTAAATGTTGTTCATGTTTTATATTATAGAATCATTTTATAGCCCTTTTTGTGTTTTATAAAAATTGATATTTAAGCAATGTAACATGGGTGTTACATATAAAAAATAATAAGGAACAGTTGTGATTTTTTTCCCTCAATTTTCCTTCATAACTTACCATATAACAAGGAATCACCAAAGAAAAACGTTTATACGGGTATTTGGTTAAATTGAACTTTGCCAAGATGAGGGTTAAATGAAACACAAATTAACTAACTCTTTATGTTGTAGGTCATGAAGAAAAGAAACTAATATCAAATAATATTGAGGCAGTTGAGAAAAATGCCAATTCGAGCGATACACATGAAAAAGCACCTTCTGTAGTTCACTGCGCTGATGTAGAAAGAAGTGATCAACATAATTCAGTCTTGAATCAAAACGTTTCCATGGAATGTAACAACACTTTAAAGAATTGGTTTGCAGATGTAGAAAGTAAAAAGATTAAAATCTCTGAAAATAATGATGAACCAGAGAATGTGAGAAGCAGTGATAAAAAGCCAAAAACTGAAAGATATTATGATGCAGACTTTTCATCTTTGGATGATGAATATCAGTTTAAAGATAAAGCTTTGTCGGGAAAACAAGACGAGAGATCTCGCAACCATCGTACAAAAGATGTTGAGTATGGTGGACATCGTTCTTCCCAAACAGAAGATAAATATCAAGATGATAGTGATTTGAGAAGAAAAAGTCGTGGTCAAAACAGTAATGAAATTGGAAAAGATAAAGAGTGTACCTCTAGAAGTAATCGTCGAGTGTTGTATGTAAAAGATGAAAGAGGTGGCCCAAGAGATATTTATTCACGGAGACATGCTGATCGTGGTGGTTTTAAATCAAGACAGAATGAACATAATGAAACTAAGAGGGATATGTATGCAAAGAGAAATGATCACAAAGAATCAAGGAGAGAAAGTGAACCGTACGTAAAAGAAGTAAATCACCGTGAGAGTTACTCAGATGAAGATTTTAAATCTGACAAGAGTTCAAATACGATGAGAAATCAAGGAGCAAGAGATGAAGCAATGATGATGGGAGGACATCGTAAACGGTAAATGAAAATTCATTAAATACGTTTTAATTCCATATGTTTTTCAACACAATTTTTATTTTAGATGATAACAGTAAAAGTCCATTATACTTGAGGAAACGTAGCATGGCCCCTGTGACAGTTCACAAATTTGCCCCAATACAACCTTGTAATTTTAATTATTTTATCAATTTTAATATAATTTTAATTATTTTATCAACTTTAATTATCTCGTAATTTGAATTATTTTATCAACTTTAAAATAAGCTTAGATTCTAATAAATAGCAAGTTATTTATGTAAATACAATACATGAAACTAACAATAATGACAAATTAATACATCTTGTTACAAATTAGCAAAAATGTGGCAGTTTGTTAAAATCAAATAATATTCGGTGTCGTTTGTGAAATGTCACTACAGTACTCGGCGGTAAATAATACACATCGGGCTTAAGAAAGAGACTGTCTACCATAATCGGCTGACTTCGGCTTTGTAGAGCGTCGTCTCTGTCGCAACTCTGTCTTGTCAATAACTGACAAATCGCGACGGAACACGTGTATGAATGACAGAGACGATGCTCTACAAAGCCGATTATGGCCAACAGTATCTTTCTTAAGCCCGATGTGTATTACTTACCGCCGGGTATTGTACATTAGTCTGCATTGGCTAGGGATGGGGTATACGATAATTGGATTTTCGATTTTTTTATACCTAAAATTAAATGTTCGTAATTAGTATTAATTCATAGTGGATCTTGGCCTATTTAAAGATAGATACAAATCATACAATACATTAGGAAGTTTAAAATTAGGAATTAAAAGTCAATTTAGAGAAAAACAATTTTTCAGTTTATAAAAAAAATATTCGATTTGTAAAAAAAAAACTATATTTTACCCCATCCCTTTGAGACATGACATTTCAAATGTCACTTGGACCATCCTACATTTTCTCAAGTATAATTAGCAATTTGGGAGACCGAATTTAAAAATAAATCAAATTAGGAATCGCACAATCATTAAAAAAAACTATTTGAATTTGCTCGCCATTTATCAACAGCTGGGATTATTGAGGCCATTTTTACCAACTATAAAAAAAAATAAGCAAAGATTTGTCAGTATATTTGTGCAAAGCTGTGACATATTAATATATTTAATGATGAAAAAACTTTCACCATTAAAATTATCACTTATTTGATTTTGACATATCACTTATTTGCACAGATTAAATTGTTTATGTTTGCACGTGTAATAATATAAATATGATGAAGTCATTGTTTTTTATTTGGTCGCACGTTTGACCAGTAGTAGACCCAATTTATGACCAGTAATAAATACATACATTATTTTTTAAAAAAAGGACAATCAAAAGTATACCTATTAATGTCACTTATTTGGGTTAAAATGATCACTTATTTTAGTGTTTTTGTTTGTGTGTGCACTTGACTGCAGTGTGATCTGCAATAAAATTAAAGTTTTGACAAATAATTAACAGTGTGTCGGGTTATTTTTTACACCTCTCTCAAAAAAAAAAAACATCTGAATGGTACGTCAATGTCGCAATCGCCCGACACGTATCCAACTTTGAAAGATGAATAATATGATATGCAACCTATGTTAAGATTTATAAACGACTTGTTACTGGAGGTAAATAAAACAATTTGCGGGGATATCAACAAAGAATTGATTGAACTTTAGAATATAAACAATCAACATCAAAGAACGCACCACTTGAATTTCATCCCAGAATTCAAATTTCATATGAAAGCAAATTTGCTAATTTATAGAAAGGTTAAAAATAACAGTTACACAAAAAAGGCAGAAATGATATTTTTACCATACCTTTTTTCATTGTTTATATTATCGGCAGGATTCCCCATAATTACTATATTAATCTTGAGATATTTTGAATATTAGGATATATATAAGAATACCTCGGGAATTCAACTACTCGCTGGTGCGTATTGCACTGATCGTTCCACTGCCAGTGTCGACTTACGTGGATCCATGATTTACTTGGAAAATTTCCAAATATTAGAATTTATAAATACGAGGGTCATCCAGAAACTAAGGTTACAAGGGCTCCTGAGGCCGGGGGAATTTTTTTGTTTCAAAGTTGGTGCACCTGGCATGTAGGGGGGATCCTAACGGTCAGTTTGTTTGGTCCCGCGTGTTGGTCGGCCATTTTGTTCAGTCACAGTAAATTCTTCCGATGGAGAGGTCATCGCGCGGTCCCGTCACCTCCCGCCCGTGCGAGATCCGCGCGGTCATCCGTTTTTTGACTTTGCAGAACAATACCGCCGCGAATATCCATCGGAAGCTCGTGTAAGTTTATGGTAGTGATGTGATGAGTAGACAACATGTCACGAAGTGGATTAGGCTGTTCAGAGGAGGCCCTACTGATACGACGAGGCAAGGCAGTGATTTCTGACGAACTTGTGCAAAAAATTGAAGAACAAGTGCGAAATGACCGCCTTGTGGCGCTTGACGACCTTCACGAAGAATTTCCTGACATTTCTCGAAGTCTCTTTGGTGATATTGTGTCGGAAAAACTTGGTTACAAGTAGTTGTGTGCGAGATGGGTGCCCAGAATGCTCACACCGGAGCACCGTCAAAATCGCGTGACCGCCGCGTGTGAATTTTTGGACCGTTTCGCACAGGAGGGAGAAGCTTTTCTGGACTCTATTGTGACGGGAGATAAGACGTGGGTGTCTCACTACACCCCAACAAGCTTCCAATGATCAGGAGGTCGAAGAAGCTGTGAAGAAGTGGCTGAAAGAGCTGGTGGCGGAGGTCTATGACACTGGCATACAAAAGCTGGTGCCCCGACTACAGAACTGTCTCGATCTCAGCGGCGTTTATGTTGAAAAATAGTTTAATATACGAGGCGTATCTAGAAAGTAAGTGTACTGAGGCTCTCACGACCGGATGGATTTTATTTTCGACATGTTGGCTACACTTCCGTGTAGCCTGACCCTTCTTCTCCACAACGAGATCGGTTCGAGGTCAGTACGTTGAGAAGTGTCGACGCGACAACACGTTTTGTGAAAAGTGTCAACCCAATCTCCCGCCAAGTGCGAAATAAATAATGCCGGGCAAGAGTTTTTGAGGCGCTGCAAACTCCATGGAGGTTAATTTTTCCACTCCATCGTTACTGGAGATGAAACTTGGGTTGCACACTACACGCCTGAAACCAAAAGGCAGGCTCAACAGTGGCGTCACACCTCTTCACCCTCCGCCAAAAAGTTCAAAACCACAATTTCAGCCAAGAAATTCATGGCATCCGTGTTTTGGGACTGTCAAGGCATAATTTTAATTGAATATATGCCTCAAGGGGAGACCATCAACTCTGCAAGATACTGTGAGACCCTAAAAAAATTGCGGAGGTCGATTCAGAACAAAAGGAGAGGCATGCTGACAAAGGGAGTCTGCCTGCTGCATGACAATGCCAGACCACACACGGCCAACGCCACGAAGGAACTGCTCGCCTCGTTTAAATGGGATGTCCTGAACCATCCCGCGCATTCCCCTGACCTAGCACCTTCAGATTACTATCTCTTTACCTCCCTGAAGCTGTACATGGGTGGAAAAAGGTTTTCAACCGACGAGAAGGTAAAGGAGGCGGTGGAGAAGTGGACGGAGGGGTTGGCGGGAAACTACTTCGAGGAAGGCATAAAAAAGTTGATACCCCGCTTCACCACCTACATTGAGAGGAATGGCGACTATGTCAAAAAATAGCTTACATATGTACTACGGTAACCACGTAATTTTTTTGTTTAAATAAAAAAAATTGTAACCTACAAAAATTCAGTACACTTACTTTCTGAATATGCCTCGTATTTGTGAAGTATCCTGTGAATTTCAATTAAATACAATCATTTTTCGATCCTTTATAAATGTTGTAACTTTCTGGTACTCTCGGACTCTCGTACCTTTGATAAAATTAGCACTTAGCATACAGGAGACTCGCATTACAGTCAAGATTGCATCAGTCATAGAAACGGAGACTGTTACGTCAATTTAGTGACAACTCTGTGGTAACAGCGAGAATCTTAGATTACAGTCATATATTTTTTGTACTGTGATAGTATAATAATTTTTGATAATTTTATAAAGCCTAGATAATTGTATAAAGCATTTGTCCTTAATATTTAATTAAGGTTTTAAACTCAACTATTTCCTACATGTTTAATCGAGATTTTTATATCACACATACATCTAGTAATCCTTTTTGTCACATTCACCCTTAAGATGAACAGAGAAGATAAAAATTTCATTGTGTTGACAAAATAATTGCTGATTCGGAATCTGATTATGAAGAAGTTTGATTTAGTTTTTGGATATTAATAGTGAATCTTCAGGTGAAAGTTATTTCTAATGATTCAATAATAATTTATATGTGGAATACTTTTGATATATTTTAATGTACACATGGAGTGATGTATTCCTTTAGAAAGAATATAATATTGTGTGTGTCTTTTTATTGTTAAACTTTTTTTTTTAAATACATGTGTTATGATTATAGATCCATATTTTTATAAACCTACATACAATATTACATAATTCTTTTATATTTCACATATTTTGGACAGTTATAGTTCGGAAATTCTAGGATGAGTCCCGTGACAGCTCATAAATTTGCCCCAATACAACCTTATGTAATGTATTTACCTAAATAACTTGCTATTTATTAGAATTGTGGCTTATATTAAAGTTGATAAAATAATTAAAATTACTGAACATCGTTACAAGGTTGTATTGGGGAAAATTTTGAGCTGTCACAGGGCTCATCCTAGAATTTCTGAACTATAGTTTTCTATAATTGATTTACAGCTATGCATAATGCATAACCTTGATAAACCCACTGCACATTAATTCAATGGTTAGTCTACCAGTTAGGCTCCCTACACAAGTGTTAATATGGAATGTTTTTTTTTCATTTTATTTCAGAAATGTCATCAAAGGAATCATTTTTCCAGACATTTCTGTTAAGACTATCAATAGATTTCAATGGAAAATATCCAATCAAGAATATATATTTTTTATTTTTCAATAATATGTAATTTTTTTACATTACATTTAAATATTGTAATATGGTGTGCTAAATACTTAAAATATTTATTTGACTTCTTTTTAAACCATTACTTGAAAAACGAAATTTGGTCTATGGTAGCTTAGTTTATGGTTTTGTAATTTTCTTGATTCTATTGTCTATTATCCAAACTTCACTTTTGTCAGTTTTTACTCGGATTTAATTTTGTTTTGTGCCGGTATTCGCATTGTTTTGCGAAAAACTAATTTTTTATTTTAATTTATTCAGAATGTCTTCTAACGGTAGCACTGCAAGTAACGTCGAGTATGAAACTGATGAGAAAACGCTCCAAAGAAGACAGAAACAAATTGATTTCGGCAAAAATACATTAGCCTATGACAACTATATCAAATTGATACCAAAGTAAGTATTTTTTGTCTTGATTAATAAATTAGACGTTATTTCTCATATTTCTTATTAAGTTCGTGTTAATAACAAAATATTGACATTATTACCGTTTGTTTTTCTCACATTTCGTATATAATACGAGTTAATAACAATGTATCGGCATTATTTGTAGTATTTAAAAAAAATATTTCTAGGTTTTGAATATTCGAAACTTTTTGCCGTGTTGTAATCCTCTCGCCTTGAGATGGTCAATTCAATATAATTAAAATCTTAATCCACTGAATTTATGTAAATACTTAATTTAAGCTTTTTTATGTGAAGCTTTGACAATTGTTTCTATTGCTTTAAGTGACATGACGGATTTATCATGCAAAATATGATATATAAATTACTTGTAAATGTAAATTACGTATAAAATGACAATTTTATAATTGTTGCTTTCATATAAATAGACTGTTTATAAAATTGCCGATTATTAAATTTGCATTTAATGGGGGTATTTTCATTTCATGGGCTGAAAACATCGACGATTATTAAGATATTTTTTTTTCACTTAATGAATAATTTTTTTAAATTGTTGTTTTTTAGACATATTTATTTATCTTTTAAGAACATTTTCATAAAATTTTATAAGAATTTTTTTTGTTATTAAGTCCGAAGTAAGGCCAGGCCGCACGTACATGGAGGGGGCCCATTATGTGCATGATTGTGGCTTTTGAACTCGTCTGAAAATTATAAAAAATACTGCTTTGTTCAGAAAGCATGTGGCTATAGCCGGTACCAGAATAATGAAAAAAATGGCAGCTTATTGAAATTAAAAATTCATTTTTTTTGTCTTTAACCCTTCCCTTACGGTGTTAAAATTGAAACGCGTGCTCCGGTGTTGGGTAGTGAGTACGCAATAAAAAATTAGCGATTTTAAATCGGAAAAATAAGAACATTCATAGATAATCCCCTTAATTAATTATAATTGAAGTTAAAAATTATAATAATTGAGATTTATTTGCTGAAAACATTAAAAAACCATCTGGCAACGCTCACGGAACGGGCGTACGTCTAACCTATTTGCAAGCCTAGAAGCTACTAGTGGCGCGGAACGTCAGTCGCATACCCCGGCGCTTACGCTTATGCTTGCGACGTTGAGACAATTCAGCTCCTCGCAATTCAGTCTAGTATGCAAGAGTGAGATGCGAATATAGTGTCGCGCTTCCCGCATACTATTCACCTATCGTCAAGACGAGGCACTCGCAGCGTTTAAATGTGAATTTGTTTTCGATCTTTACAAAACACCTCGATGTAGTCGATAAATTCTGATTATTATTAGTATTATTTTTTAAATCAATGCGTAAATATATTATGGAGGAATACCTAAAATCTTAACCTTGTATTTATTATATTTATAGAGATATTGATGGTTATTAGAAGCAACGTGTAGAAGATACCCAACACAGGGAAGGAAAGGTTAAAGGAGTGAAAAAAATAGACAAAATGAATCGATTGAAATCATTTTGGTACCGGCTATAGAGCGAGGTACAAGAAAGAGAATAAGTACTTATTCATTAAAATCGGTTAATTAGTTTTGGGTTATTATGGGAAATATTTAAATAATTGATTTTTCAGGAAATGCATTTAAAGTTTCTAATGCGATTTTTACACGAATTAAAATAAATATTTTCAACTTTCTGTTAATCAGCAATTCCAGGGTCATATAAACTTGTTTAAAAATCCCGACAAACTAAAAATCAATTCATCATTCCAAGAAATCCTATTGGACGAGAATTCTTGGGAAATAAGGCTGCTGCCTTAACAATAGCCGTCATTTTTCGACCGGCGGGCTCGACTATAAACCTTCGTAACTTTTCGAATTTTCAAGATTTTTTGAAAATTTCTTACTGGAAATGATTCAGAAAAGATTATAAAAAAATAAAATGAAAAAATAAATCGATATAAAAAAAATCCAAATGAGAATACCCCCTTAAATCATGCTGGATAGAAAATATAATGGCAATACAATTGAAATATATTAAAGAAAAAGGCATACCACTGAAGCCCACAATTTACATATGAGGCGTATCCAGAAAGTAAGTGTACTGAGGCTCTCACGACCGGATGGATTTTATTTTCGACATGTTGGCTACACTTCCGTGTAGCCTTACCCTTCCCCTCCGCAACGAGACCGGTTCGAGGTCAGTACGTTGAGAAGTGTCGACGCGACAACACGTTTCTTGAAAAATGTCAATCCAATCTCCCGCCAAGTGCGAAATACGCGGCGTCATCCGTTATCTCGTTTGGAAGGGAAAGCCTCCGGTTGAGGTTTATAATGAGGTGAAAACTGCATATGGTGATAAAGCTATGAATCGTACGAGTGTGTACAAGTGGTGTCGCGAGTTTAAAAACGGTCGTACGTCTGTGCATGATGATCAGAGGAGCGGAAGACCTTCAATTGTGACTGACGAAATTGTGGAAATAATCGAAAATGCGCTCTATGACGATCGCAGATTGACTGTGGATGAACTTTCTGCGATGTTTCCGCAAATCTCCAGATCTCTACTACACAAAACCATCACAGAAACCCTTGGATATCGGAAACTGTCCGCGAGGTGGGTCCCAAAACAGCTGACAGACCAACACAAGTTGAATCGAGTGGAGGTCGGGCAAGAATTTTTGAGGCGCTGCAAACTCCATGGAGATGATTTTCTCCGCTCCATCGTTACTGGAGATGAAACTTGGGTTGCACACTACACGCCTGAAACCAAAAGGCAGTCTCAAAAGTGGCGTCACACCTCTTCACCCTCCGCCAAAAAGTTCAAAACCACAATTTCAGCCAAGAAAATCATGGCATCCGTGTTTTGGGACTGTCAAGGCATAATTTTAATTGAATATATGCCTCAAGGGGAGACCATTAACTCTGCAAGATACTGTGAGACCCTAAAAAAATTGCGGAGGGCGATTCAGAACAAGAGGAGAGGCATGCTGACAAAGGAAGTCTGCCTGCTGCACGACAATGCCAGACCACACACGGCCAACGCCACGAAGGAACTGCTCGCCTCGTTTAAATGGGATGTCCTGAACCATCCCGCGCATTCCCCTGACCTAGCACCTTCAGATTACTATCTCTTTACCTCCCTGAAGCTGCACATGGGTGGAAAAAGGTTTTCAACCGACGAGGAGGTAAAGGAAGAGGTGGAGAAGTGGACGGAGGGGTTGGCGGGAAACTACTTCGAGGAAGGCATCAAAAAGTTGATACCCCGCTTCACCACCTGCATTGAGAGGAATGGCGACTATGTCGAAAAATAGCTTACATATGTACTACGGTAACCACGTAATTTTTTTGTTTAAATAAAAAAAATTGTAACCTACAAAAATTCAGTACACTTACTTTCTGGATATGCCTCGTATGCTAAAAAAGCTCATCTTGACTTTATGATTTGAGGATCTGCCTTACCTAATTAATAAGATGCTTTTCTAGTGGTTAAGAACTTGACCATTAGTCAAGCACTCAGAACAAAGGACATAATCTATGGAACGAACACCAAGTATTTTGTTCGTATGGTGGCATTCTGGGTGGAACTATATAGTGCCTTTTTATACAAGGAAAAACATAGCATTTCTAATATTTTCCATTCTATTGTATTGTTATTTTTTATTGTGCTAATAGATTATACAAATGTTTAAAAGAATGTGGTGACTACTGATATAAAAAACATGAATATACATAACATCACACCATTTCCTTTCCGGGTAGGCAGACGGGACAGAGCCGTTATTTAGGTAAATACATTACATAAAACTAACAATAATGACAAATTAATACATCTTGTTACAAATTAGCAAAAATGTGGCAGTTTGTTAAAATCAAATAATATTTGGTAACGTTTGTCAAAAGTCACTACGTTAGTCTGCATTGGTTAGGGATGGGGTATACGATAATTGGATTTTGGATTTTTTTATACTTAAAATTAAATGTTCGTTATTAGTTTTAATTCATAGTGGATCTTGGCCTATTTAAAGATATATACAAATCATACAATACATTAGAAAGTCAACATAATGAAAATTAGGAATTAAAACATCAGTTTAGTGAAAAACAATTTTTCGGTTTATAAAAAAAACGATTCGATTTGTAAAAAAAAAACAATTTTATCCCATCCCTTTGAGACATGATGTTTAAAACGTCGCAGAACCCATCCTACATTTTCTGAAATATAACACTTTGTTCCAACACTTATACAAGTAGTAAACTTGAGGAAATATTGATAGGTGATATTCTGAAATACCTCCCGTCAAAGAGACCTTTTAATTTATTATCTTTGTCTCATAAAATAAATACAAAATCAGATTCATTTATTTATTATATAGTCAAAAATCGATTGCCACTCTATTATAAAATATATCCTGTTTCATAATCATGATTAATCTATATTGAAAAGTAAAATGATATTAAAATAAGTTTAATCTGTTTTCAGGAATACCAGAACAAAGGAACATCCAAGAACCCCGAATAAAAATCTCAAATACAGCAGAAGATCGTGGGATGCTATGATCGCTATTTGGAAGAAAAAATTGCATCAGTTTGATGAGCCCACTACTGCTGAAACTAAAATTGAGATAGTAGAAAGCTAGTTTTTTTGCGATAATATACAAACATTAGTTTGTGAATAGCCAAATTTTTTCTTATTATAAGTTATTGTAAATTTCATTTAATTCTTATAGTAATAGTAATAATTTTATACATATTAAGGTAGTTTTAAATTCTTTTTATACTGAAGTATAAAATAACATATACAAAAAAATTGACTTCAAAATGTACTATGTATATTAAAAGTGGATTACTTTATAATTGATTTGCCCTTTTTAAAATTATCGGGTTGTATTAAGTTTTTGTTCTTTTAACACTAACATTGCAGTTAATTTAACACTAGCAATTGAGTAATATTAACATTAAGATGGCTTGTTTTTCTTTTAGTTAAATAAAATAGATATATGTCTCACATTCAAACATTGGCTCTTTGTACAGAACAAAATGGAAATCAATTTTCAATAAATAACTCAATTAGAATAGAACCCTAATCAATACGGTAGGTCAAGAACCAGACCCTTGCCGAAAAGTTAAACATACCTTTCTGTTGCTTGTCTATGCATATAATAAACTAAAAACACATTTACTTATCACTTACAATAATTTAATAATAACACAATCCCTATAGAAATAATAAATATGTTAAATGAATTAACGCTACTGAATAAACATTGCTTGGTGCGAAAACTCGATTCGGTTTCTTCACGCTGCGTTCTTCTGAAAAAGGCTGCATAAATGAAGCAAGTACCTGTATAGGCAAATCGCTGGAAAACGCGGCCTTTTATTTAAAATTTGGCCGTGCTAAATGTTTGTGGAGAAATTTTTAGATTAATTTGTGCAT
Source organism: Odontocerum albicorne (assembly GCA_949825065.1). Lineage (NCBI taxonomy): Eukaryota > Metazoa > Arthropoda > Insecta > Trichoptera > Odontoceridae > Odontocerum > Odontocerum albicorne. The sequence continues at coordinate 4,770,799 of OX463847.1, read as the reverse complement.
TTTATTGTCTATTGTATTAAAAATTTAAGGCTTTTTGACCTTTAATTTACATATGTTAAAAATATTGTTTTGCCAGTCTAGAATGTATCTTTTTCATTGTGAATAGGTTTTAACAATATTTTAGCTGCACTGTATATCCTTACTTAGTTGTAAGTTCACAATTTTTTTCATAAGCATGTTAACAATTAGCGTATTAGTTTTAAATACTGTAATATCCCTTTATAGGACTAAATAAATAATCCACTATGTTTTGATAATTTGCCCTTGGGATCATTAATTTGAATCGGGTTGTTACGAATACTATTATATGAGCATTTAAATTATAATAAGATTGTTTAAGGATTTATTTCACCAATATTTCAGTAGAAATATAAAGCTTTGTAATATTTCAACAAATTGATTAAATTCAATTTACACATATTTTTGTTGACTTTTTCAAGATTTTTTTTGATATCTTGAAATTCATTAATTGTATTCATAAAGGACTATACAAGATAATAAAGTGATATCTTACAATGAGCTTATTCTTTTTCTTCTATCCATGATTTAATTATTTCAGCCAAAACTCTGATATATGAAGTCCCGATTTCATAGTCCAGTTTAAATACTAAATTCTAGCCTTAAAATTTTATGATTTGTATTAAATCGGACATCCAAACTTGAACTACGAGGTAATGAAACAATGATAAATTTGAGTTTAAATACTAATTTCTTAGGAAAATAATAGTAAGGGTACGACTATATAGTTGGGCCTGAGTTTATGAATAAATTGCAGTAACAAAAACATAGTTTGAATTGTCTTTCTGCTTAGCATGTGTGTTGCCATAAAAATCTTGGGATTTGAAAATTTTATAATTTGGCAAAAACAATTTGGAAAATGTAAAATTTGTGAAAAAAAGCTCAACTGAGATGCAAACAATATTTTAACAGTGGTGAGACAGGAATTATAATTAATAGAGAAAGCTTAAGTAATGAAATTAGTATGAAAGTACAAACAGTCACTAAAGATATTCATAAAAAATAAAACATCAGATATAATAGTAAATAAGTGATAGAATGACGGACAGTTCTTAAAAAAAAATTGAGAATGTGGATATTCCCTGCTAGATTTATACAAGATAACTGATAGTTCTGCATGCTAGTGGATAACTTTATGGTGAAAGGTAAATAAATATGTTTACTATGCACTTGATATTTTAACTCTATGATAAGAAGCATTTAACCATATGATAAGAAGCAAATTCTGAAAGGTTTGAAAATATGATGATGAATGCAAACTTATTCGTGATACAGCATCATTATATGTTGGAAGTTGAGCCTGAATTAAAGCGATTGCTATGTTGACTGACTGACTTGAAAAAATATGTGAAAGAAGGATGTATCATGTAACCTTAGTTATTTAATATCTGAAGGCTCATGCTAAGATACAAGGTCTACTTGTGGCATAAAAATGACAAATAGTAATGGGTGTGGATTAATGTAAGCTAATGATATGGTTGTATTAGAATATGAGAGTTAAATACAGTGCGAGATAAATAACTTGTATAAGAGATGTAAAGAAATAGGTCTGAGAATGAATATTGTAAAATTTAAGGTATGTTTGTTGAAAAATCTAAAACGAAAAAATTAATATATTGTTAAATTTGGACAAGGTTTTTATGGTAAGCAAAAAAGACTCTTTATTCCTTCCTGTCCAAGCAAATAACTGCTTCATTTATATCTATACATCTTTATAGAAATTATCTATAACTCATATTTCTCACCTTTCCCTCTGTCAAAATATCTATCTCCTTTTATTCTTCCTTTAACACATTTTATGCAGGACGAGTGGTTCTATCCGCAGGCCTGACTAATACTCAACGGCAGGAGGGGTAGAGTTACCATTCCCATTGTTTTCATAGGCTGGAAAAATAGAACTTCTGATTTTTTATATGAATACTGAATACCAATCGAAGAAAATGCATCCAAGTATGCAAAAATACACTCCACATCTAAAAGAGAAAGTACTTAACAAGAAAATTGAAGGATATAGAAAAATATTACAGTTCAACTCAAGTTTGTAATTTTTATGGTGAAATTAGAAATGAAAAAAGCAGATTCAAGGCAAGATGCACCATCATCTCCAATAATGGAAAAATAGAGGGTTTTTAAAAGATTGTTTGAATATTTTGAAACACTCAATGTAACAAACCTTGGTATTCAGGAAAAACCTCATTAATATGACTTAAACAATTGTAAAAGAGTCGACATTGGATGAAGTTCAGGATGGAATAAAACATCTTAAAAGTTATAAGGCACCAGTTTTTGATAGAATATCCCTATAACTATTAAAATATGAAGGTCTAGTGTTGCCGAAATTCTCAAACTCGTAGATGTGGTAAAAATCGAAAATTCTTGTGATGGAATTCGGCAATAATCTTTCCAATTCATAAGAAAGGTAAAATAAACTAAAAATTACAAAGGAGTTGCTCTTTAACCTAATGAAAAGTTCTTAATTTTATAGTCCTTAAAAGACTTGTTCCATTCACAGAAGCTTACAGCAAAATATCAATGTGGCTTCAGAAAAGGACAAAGTACCGCAGATTATATTACATACTACCTTGATCAAAAAGTTTTAGGACTTTATTCATAAGATCGAAAATACAAGTTTATTCATCAAAATCGATATGGTCCCCTTCAGAGTACTCCCCATCGACTGCAACGCACTTACGCCAGTGCTTGATCCAATCCTCGAAATATCGCTGGTACTCAATTTTCAGTATGTCCATCACAGCCGTCTTTGATTTTTTCATGACATCCTCTCGGGTGCTGTAACGCGTTCCGCGAAGCGGTTTTTAAAGTTGGTTGAACAGGAAAAAGTCGCAGGGAGCCAGATCAGGGGAATTCGAAGGCTGGTGGATAGTATTCGTGTTGTTTTTGGTCAAAAACTCGTGGAAATCATGCCTTTCACGATTTCAACCAGTTTTGCAGCGACACGTCTGAGGCCCAAATCACTAACCAAAATGTCTTGAGCGGATCCATAAGCGATGTTCAAGTCCTCTGCCAGCTCACCGATGGTCAGTTTGCGGTTTTCGGCCAACATTTCTTTGATTTTATCGATGTTTTCATCGATTTTCGACTGCTGCTGCGTTCGTCATCCTCGACCGACTCACGACTACTTCTGAATCGTTCGTGCCACCAAAAAACACTTCTCCAACATTTCCAAGGTCTGCGGACCGTTAAATCCGTTTTTCACACAAAATTTAATGCAAACTCGATGCACAGTTGATGCCATTTTCAAACTTATAAAAAATCGAAAACACGCACAGAGGTAGATGTACTCAGTACAGCGTAACTTTTACAAATGTCAAGCTATGACGCTGAAATTTGGAAGGAAGTGTCAATGATAGATGTGGTAACCTAACAAAAACAAAAAGAATTCCAATCGGGTGACTGACAGCGTGGTGGCCGGTCCTAAAGCTTTTTGACCAAGGTAGTATAAGTTATCCCTCTTATCAAGTATGATTGTCAGAAATTCTGTAAGTGGAAGACACTTATGCGTATGTTGGTATATTGTATGAAAGGTTCAAGTCACTTCAGCAAGCACACAGTATCGACAGATCAAATATGAACTTCCAAGACGATCGGCAGGTTTAATCTGCTGCGGTTTTTTGTTTGACAGAGTTTTATATAATACAATTTTGTGTTGCTTAATAGCAATATGAGAAACTTTTAAAAGTTACAAAAAGCACCAATTCAAATATATATTTTATTCTTAAGAGTAAAATCAGTTCGGAAGTAAATCCTCCAGGAAGCGTCCACTTGCTTAGCGTGAATGCTAACCATGAGATGTAGTTGCAGACTAAATATTCAGTCTAAGGTTAATATACCGCAAAGTTATAAACAGGGTCTGAATTTGCAGTGGTGGGACATCAAATATTGAAATTGTTCAACATTTATTTTGTAATTTAATACTTCATTTAAACATGAATAATAATTCTAGTGTGAATAAAATACAGTAAAAAAACTAAAAGGTTTTATAAATAAGTCTATTTGATCACTAAAAATATATTTCTTTAAATATTTGTTTAATTTTTATAAAATACTAAGTATTTATTTCACCTGTGCCGGGTAAATATTATATCTATTTTCATAAATCTAATATGCGTACCATACTTGTTTTATTACTGAAAAAATTCATAATATTCAACAATATAAAAGTGTTGTGCTTTACCTTAGAGCAATACTGATAAAAATCAGTTCAGTATCAAGAATCCAGACCCCAGTTATATGTTTTTTTTTCATTATTATGCACTCATACTCTGTAAGTCACCTTTCCATTTCAATTAATGTAAATTAAAAATGTTATATTGTGGATATAAAAAAATGTACTTTATTTGCTACATGTTTATTGTACATTTGATACAGGTTTCATCAAATAAAATGCATAGCACAAGAATAAAATCTATACTAATAAAAGTCAAAATATAACAATTAATTACTCTGTGAGGTGACTCAGTTACAGTTTACTAAGGAGCTCAATCCTGATATATCCGAGATATGCAAGATGTCATTATTGAAAAATTCATTACATCTGCGAGTAGTGACACTCTTAACATCTCAGTTTGTGAATACGGCACCAAAAATAATCTTAATTCACGATGACATAAATACTCCTAATATGTTTAAGAAAAGTTTGTCGATCGATAATGTGTTTGCTATTTTTCCTATTAGCAATTTGTTTATCTGCTGTGTGTAGATCTCTTACAATACGTAAAGAGTTGATATCTAAGCATACCCATTAAAAAATGTGGGATAGTCATTGGTAAAATGTGGGATAGTCATTGGTAAAATGTGGGATAGTCATTGGTAAAATCCATACTCTATAATAAAGGTGTCTGAGAAATCTCTTTCGGATAAGCTTATTTAAACACCATTTAATGATTATATGATCCATATTGTGGGAATATTATTAAGAAAACGGGAATAAAATTCACATAAAAAAAGACTAAATAATTCAAATATTTATTAGATACATAAAAATAATGAAAATAAGTTTTAATATCTATTCTTTTTATACCTTTTTCGTCCGATTTATTTTCTAAGAAGTATTAATTTACATTTCTTCTTATATACTTTTTATACAATAAATCAAGCAAGGGCCTGTTTTCATATGCCCAAGCACTCAACACTACGATCAATACAACACCCCCGAACATGACATGGAACAATTGTGAATAAGGCGAAATTCTAATTTCTGATGCTTTACACGCAATGCCAGCTATTAGGAGTGCTCCTCCGAAGTATTTACCAACTAAAAGACCTTCAAGAGGTTTATATTCAGTCTCTGTAAATTTACTTTGAATAAAATAAGTGCTGTGTATAATGCGCGCCAGCATGTTGATACAATTAGATAATATAAAACCAACTGGGCCTAATAAATTGGTGAAAATATAAGAAAGTGCCAAAAAGCTAGCAGAAAAAAATACCATAAAGTAATTATATCTATCCAGTTGTCTACTTGTCATTGTGGCAAAACTGTAGCATTCAGTGACACCGTTTACTGCCAAGAGTATAACAGCTAGGCAGTGACATCTCATTAGCAGAACAGGTAATCCACTGCCAACAAACACTTCTCCACCGTATAACAACAGCAAAGTACGTGCATAACTCTGTCCAAATACTAAAACAATTAATCCAATAGAAGACACTATGCGACATAACTGAGAAAGTACGACACAGGACTCTGCCACTTTCTTTTTATCTTGTCTTTTGATCTCACCATTTCTGTCAATCATTTGCGTGAAGTAAAAATAACCGCTTTCTTCTATTGGCCTAAATATGAACCGCGCTGCCAAACTGCCCAAGTTGTTGACAACATCATACATAGCTTGTTCGCTAAATGACAATACTGGACTAATGGACATGACATATTTTTCCCCTTCTGTCAGAACCTGTTTAACAAAACCTTGTTTTGCAAAACTCAGTGTCAATGTACAGAGTTGTTTATCAAAAAGTTTATTTACACGACCAGTTTTTTTAGGAAAAAAGTCATTGATAGATGTAAATGGGAAATCATCCATTTGTTTAAATATGTGAGATATATTGTTACTTATTTTAGCAGGTTTTTTTTTATAAATTACTAAATTATTTACATACCAATTAAAGAATAAGTAATAACTGATAGTTATGGTGATGGCACTAAATACTTGTGCAACTGAAAATGCAATCAGTGCCATACTTGTATCGTACATTAAAATTGATAGAAATATTAATGTTCTGACCAATAAATGCGCTGTATCCAGAGCTACACGGAGTTTAACAAAGCAGAATATTTGTGCCACCAAAGCTATGTTGGCTGACAATAATTCTATAACACAGGAAATCGCTACACTCCAGCAACCAAAGACATATTGTGTTTCATATTCTGGATGGCCTAATGACATTACATGGAGCCAAATATACACAAATATTAGAGAAAACACAGCGCTGACGGGCACTGTTAGCCACATTTGGTTTATTACCTGAGGCCATGACGGTCCATCTTTGTGACCTAAACATGCCCTGAGGAAAGGTTCCCGACTCAGAAATAATATTGAACTCTCTAAAAGTAGTAACCTAACATTCATTATACCTATAACTGCGTGACCTACATGTCTTAATACCCATGCATTGATTATAAAAGTCAAACATCTAAATAACACTTGGAATACAATACTAAATGAAGCGTTTTCAACGCTGCTTTTCAACAGATTCCGAGCCATCTTTAATAAAATTAGTATTCTTTAATATGTTTAAGCATTGATTGACAAAGCGTCTCCTTGTTCTAGAGGATTTGTGACCATTTTTTTCACAACGTGTATTTTCTTGTTTGATAAGCAGATTACAAAACAATGGTCATCATAAGTGATTGATATCTTCTTGAAGGACTCATGTGACGGGAAAGCAATGCGGTCAACCCTGAAAAAAAAAAAAAAAATGGATATGATTAAAAAAATATATTTGACAATACAATAATAAAAGTAAAGAACATTTTGCTAATTTATCTATGTTGCTCATTTTTCAAGTGTGTCAAATTTCTTTATGCTTTTATAAGTTGTCCAAAAAGCAATTTCGTATTTTAACATTAAGTTGTCCAAAAAGTTTATTTTAATAAGTTGTCCAAAAAGCAATTTCGTATTTTAAAACAATTATGATTGAGGTGTGGCTCCAGCCAATAGTGTTTTCAATGGTTCTGGCGGCGAATTCAATGGTGGCAGTACACTTTTTCCAGACGCGCAGCATAAACCGGCCGATTCACCTTTGTATTTGAATGCATGGCAGTGTTGGCATTCTTTGTCCATAGCGCCGATGACAATTTGTGAATGTGACGAATAGTCGATGTCCGACTCATATTCGAACGCCAGGTGGAGAAGTGATGCACGTGTCAATGCGCGATGTACTTGCAGGCGCTGTCGTTCATGTGGACAACTTATTAAAATAATTTATTTGATGAAATTGGCTAAAAAACAAATATGTTGAGTAGCTAATGACCATTATAATTTTTTTTTTTTAATTGCAAACATTTTTAATTGTCAAAAAACATATTTAATTGTTGTCGAAAGTCTACAGTATATGGTGAAAAATATATATTTTCTTCAACAATTGATTCAAGTGACTTATTACAATTAACTGCATGAAGTTTATCAGAGACCATTTACTGGATAAAATGTCAAAATGACCTTATTCCTCCATTATTCAAATTTATCTAAGGAATTTGAGCCTTACATGCCCTTAATATAATAATTTTTATTGAAAGAGATATCTTCATCTCTTTAAACTTGAGAGTGTAGGAAGATTAAAAAAATGTGGTTAGATGACATATATTTAATAATAATTAAAGAAAAGTATAAATTAATATTCTCATGTTACACTAATTTATTTATTTACGGTCAATATCGGAATTAACAATTTTTACAAAATATCATTAAAATTCACAGTAAGTGAATTTTAATGATATTTGGGGGAATTTTAATTTTAATGATATGTACAGAAATACAGTTTGTTGCAATGAAGATATAATTTGCAGTCAAAAAGAACTACATATGTACTACTGCACATAAGAGGTTAAGGTTCAGAAGACCCAGGATCGTATGCTGTGCAAGGAAATAATTTCATATATGCTTAATAAAAGACACATCTAAAGAGTTATTCCCAAACGTATATTATGATTATTATGAAATATTAACTTTAAGTAATCTCAAGTTCTAAAAAAAAGAGAAACAACAGCTTCATGTCAGTCACTAGATTGAAAAAGATCCGAAAAGAAAAAAATCGCGGAACATTCAAAGTGGCACCAAAAGCAAATCAATTCCAGGAAGCATGATTACGCTTGTATGGGCATGTGCAACGGCAAGATGAAGACAACCACGAATTGGAAACTCCCAAATAGACAGAGGGATACCTAAGAATATCCTACATAAGAAAGTGAAGGAAGACATGATTATCCCTGAGTGATTGTCGATAGAGAAATAAATGAAGAAAGAAGGTCCAAACAGCCGGCCCCAAATAGATAGGATAAGACGAAGGAAAATAAGTAATTTCAAGTAGCTGATATATACAGTGTAATATTTCTAAACTTATAGTTTATGGATCTACTGATAATATTTACCTGATAAGAAAATCCAGTGTTTGTGTTATGGTAAAAATCAAGATATGTACCCACCACATATTGAATAATATGTAACAATTATAACTGTAAAATTTTGCAAGTTTTTGGATACAACAAAAATCAGTCACAAAATTTGTCATTTCAATAAAAGTAACTTTATTATGTTGTAAAATAATAAATACTTTTATTTGAAATTAAATTGTGTTCTAAGTATTATATAGAAGAATCAACTGGACTATTTCAACACATAAAAAAAAGAAAATTTATTAGTTACCTCTGATAAACTAAAAATACAGAACATTATTTACACAGATAGGGAAAATCAACACTTTAAATAAACTAAAGGAAAAAGTCACCGATTGACAGAGAAGATAACACAATTAATGAATTTCTAAAAAAATATATTCATATTCAATTCATTTTTCTCCATTCGATAACTGAAAATGTTATCACTGTGTCGATCACATCGAGCTGCAATCATTATGTCGTAAGTATCGAACATGAAAGACGCGTATCGATATGTGGCGAATTTTTATTTTTAATTTATGACATTATCACCTGCTCGACAGAGTGACGAGTCCAATGATGATGTTGGCTACTCGTTCGTCATTTTCAAGTTCACCGCCCGATTCAATGACAGCACCGTCTTCGGTTAAAATAAGATATCCCACTTGGTCATTGATTTTCTCCATATTTTGTCAAGGGATAGCCAACCAAATAGTTTTTACTTATATTTTTAACATTAAAGCGGATGACCGTAGTTGAAATTTTCCGAAAAATCACTTTCAGACCGAAATATTTATCTGACAATTTACTCACAATGAAACAAACGTCAAAAAATTTTTGTTTCAAATAATGTTGCCAGATATGTGCTAAAAATTATTTTTGTGTTTTATGCAGTACCAAATAATATTGGTACTACTTTATAAAATAAAGTGGAAAAAATGTTATCTTCATTATTATTTTGTTTCATTTTACCACGTATCAGAGCCTTGACAAGGATAGGAAAGCCGCGGCACAGGTCTCAGGCGTGATATTTGAAAGATGCCAAAATCAATCACAAAAAGGAAAAAAACATAACATAATTAGAAAATAAACAAATGAGTCGGAAAAGCCTTACAAAACTTTTAAATACCCATTTGTTCTAGTTAAAATTTGAATTTCTTTTGGGAATTTAACAAATATATATGCGTACAAGATTTACAAAAAGCAGCAGGTAATTCGGCATTTCGTTATAAAATCGATTTGAATGCGAAAGGATTCTCATTTGAAATACAGAGCTTGAATTTTCAAATACGAGTACAATTGCTACTCCCATTTGTTGAGTTTGCAACATGTTTGTATATTCTAAAAATAATCAATGAATAATATCTGTCAGAATCATATTAAAATGTTAATATTGTATATTTTTGCAATTGCTCGTGACTATGACACGTAAAAAGTTTAAGTTAGTTAAAAATAATCTAAACTTATTTGAGATCTTCACCAAGAGATTGTTAGATATTTATTTTCTCGAATGAACTTTTATTTTAGAACAAAATAAAGGGGGGAGGGAATTTTTTATACAAACCAAAAAAATCACACATTTAAAAATTACAGTAATTTTACTCGTTTCCGAAAGCGTTAAGAAAAAAATAATTACCTTAGTATGGGACGCATTTTCGAATGGATGGATCAGATATTAAAATACCTCAACATGGCTCTGCTATTTTAATATCATATTAAAAATATATGACTTTTAGAAAAGTTTTTGTACATTTTTTTCTTAAATATTGATTTTTAATCGGGGTCACTGCCATGGGCGAGATATGTCGTCATACGTTTTTGCACTCGCCATAAGACTGCTTTAATACTGTAGATATCACTTTTAGCGTCGAAAAAAATAATAATAGCAATTTAATGAATTAGGACACACATTGATACAAATATCTCATAAATAACGCTTAATTTAGTTTTAGACCATTTTGACTTATAAATAAAATAATTAAAAATTTGTTCAGTTTTACAGCTAGACGTCGATGTACAGGGCTGTCACTAAATATGATTTAATCCTGTATATTGCGGGAATATGTTTTTCGATCACATATGGCAATGTAAGTCTATACTTGATAGTTCTCGATTTTCCGAGTTTTTATAACGTTTTTGGTATTCTTGCGTCATTTTATCTTTGTTTTACCTAGGAGCGCTTTTGTTACTATGTTTTTAGTGATTTTTCCGCTTTTACCTTGTTCGAACCATCACTCTATGTCAAATTTAGTGGGGTTTTAAAAACCATTAAAAAAATCCTGTTTTTATATTTTGATTATAATTTTTAGTACAAGTGAACAATTCTTAGTATATCTTTTTTAAAATATTATATCGTGGAGCGGGATGAGTATTTGTAATTGTTATAAGTACTCAGCCAATTTCATATATTATAAGTATATTTCTTTTTAAGAAACACACCTAAACACAACTTCAAAACAAGCATAATTATGGCATAAGGGGATTATTTTAACGAGTTTATTAACCTTTATCTTTCTGGGCTAAATAAATCCACGCGTTTCGGTGCTGTGTATTAAAAAAAAACATGTAAAAATGAGCGATTTTAAATCGAAAAAAAAAAATATTCATAGCCAATCGCTTAAATAAATTAAATTTGAAGTCAAAAGTGATAATAATCGAAATTTAACTGTTGAAAACATGAATAAAAAACATCGGCCGACGTTCACAAAACGGGCGAAGCGATCACTTCAAACGAAAGTCCGCGAGCTACTGAGCGAGATAAGCGAGCGAACTGAGATTCTATTTCTTGCGTTCCCATATACCGAAGTAGAGTGAGAGTGAGACGTGAGTAGCGTCGATTCCTCACCTATAGTGTTTTTTTAGAATGAATATACCTACGTCACACACTGGCGCACGTTTGATTGTATTGGTGAATTTATTCCCGATTTTCACAAAATATCTCTGATGTGGCCGATATGTACTAACTATTATTAATATTATTTTTTTCATTTCATGCGTAAATGTATTACGGAGGAATACCTAAAATCGAAACCCAGTATTTATTATATTTATAGAGATATTAAAGTTTTTAGAAGCAATGTGTACTAGTTACACATCACAGGACAGGAAGGGTTAAAAACGCTGATCTCTCAGCTCAGTTATATAAAAGTGATATATAATTTTAAGTTTTCGAAAATATTTCTGATAATGCTGACCGTCTATAAATCAGAGTTTGAGTGTATGATTGATGATTTATGTTAGTAACTGTAATCACACATTTGAAAGTAGTGATAATAGTAAAAATACATATTGAATTAATTTGTTCACAACAATACAAATTTACAAATCTATGAGTATGTGACAACCCTGATCAAGTTTCTGAAATTTAATTTAGATGTTTTCGTAAAAACACTCAGCTAAATATCACGTATTATAATTTTTTGTAACTTTGAATAATATTTCTATAAATGATAAGACAAAAAAATAATTAACTTTGTGAACAAAATCTGGTGTAGCGGTTACAAACACATACTACCTTGATCAAAAAGTTTTAGGACTTTATTCATAAAATCGAAAACACGCACAAAGGTAGATGTACTCAGTACAGCGTAACTTTTATAAATGTCAAGCTATGACGCTGAAATTTAAAGGGAAGTGTCAATGATAGATGTGGTAACCTAACAAAAAAAAATCCAATCGGTTGACTGACAGCGCCACACGGTGGCCGGTCCTAAAACTTTTTGATCAAGGTAGTATTTTATCTACGGCATACGAAAGGTTAATAATTTACCAGTGTAAGTACAATACTTTTGTTAATTATCGAAAAATATTATTGAACAAAATACAAAACCAATTTGAAAATTCATGTTCCAAAATAAATTTGAAATAAATAAAAAAGTGAGTTATTGACATACTCATAAAAATAAATCACTTTATTTTTATTAATCTAGCAACTTCGTATTTAATCATGTTATCATGTATTATTATTAATATTGTGTGTATAATATTATTACAATAAAATTATACACACGTGACTTTTCTTCCGGATCACAATCTTGTTTTGAATTATTTGATATTTACACAACTAATAGCTTTCATATGAAAGAGATAAACGTATCAGTCTTCAATATTCCAACATTAAATATATACATACACTCGTATCTACAATTCTCTGTAAAAATCAACGTCACAATATAACTTCCGTTATTACGCGACTTTTCTAGAAAGAGGCACTAGAACAGGGGTGTCCAACTGAAATCATTTGGTGGGTCAAATAAAACATTGCAAGTCTTTGATGGGCCACACATATAAATATTTTATAACTTAATAATAATATCGCCTGTTGAGAATAATAGTGGTGAAACTCAAATTATTTTTTTTTTCGAGTTGAGACTTCCAAATGGCGCTAAAATGACTCCTTTTTTACGTGCGTAAGTGGCGAATGTATATTTCAACTCATTGAAGCGGCAAGGAGTTGAAATATACTTTCGCCACTCATGCACGTAAAAAGGAATCATTTTAGTGCCATTTAGTAGTCTAAACTCGAAAATTTATTTTTTGTAGTTTCACCACTATGATTCTCATTATATTAAAAATAAACAAACAACTTACAATATAAATATTTTATTACTTTGTAAAATTGATAAAACCTTTGTTTTTTTGTTATTTGATAATTTTTTAATATCGATTGGTAATTTGGACGTCGCGCATCGCAGTTGATTGATCAGGTTTTCATCAGTCAACCTGTTTCGACACTTCGATTTTATAATTTTTAATTTTGAAAAAAAAAAAAAAAAAAAACGATTCGTAGCGATATGTGGTGGCAAATGTATAATAGTTATGATGCGCATTGCCTTTTGCCTTAATTTTGGAAAGTTATCGTCAAGGATATATTTCTGATAAAATTCGTGTATTTTATTCCCTTCGAACATGGCCACATTCCTTTCATCTCAATGTTTGATTGCAAGCCTATAAGCTCCATTTGTAAATTTGGAGGTGCAGATTCGACCTGCACATCAAATGGGGTTAAGAAAATTGTGAAATTTTCCTTATGCTTTTGCATGTATGAAAATCTGTCGTCGAATACTTTAATTAATTTTATGACTTCATTAGCATATTTTGTCTGGCGTCGGCCTACAGACGCGACACGCAAGTAATAAATTCGTCACTCACATAATTAATAATATGTGAAAATTATTATAATTAACATGCACGAAATTCGTTTTTTTATTTTATCAATAACAAAATGCAAAATGTATAGAAAGTTGGAAACCTCGAAAGGGCCACACAACATTTTAAATTGGGCCATACGTGGCTCGCGGGCCACGATTTGGATACCCCTGCACTAGAAGATAGACACTTTGGAGAAGCGATGCTGGCTGGCGACATACTCGTATGTTGCCAGTACCTTGGACAGCACGCAGGACGAATTCATCAACTCTTGAAAAGCTACAAATCAAACAGCATTACGAGTACTCTTCGACTAAATAACTACGAATCGGGACATTACGAGTACTCTTCGACTAAATAACTAACGGGAACATATAATACAATGGAGAGACCAATGATTATATTACAGAATATTGTACAATAACATAACATTTCACCAACTTTTTATCCTGACTAGACACCTTACTTTGATAGCAAACTAGCTGTTTTCCTAAACATTACTTAAATCTATAGACGATACAGACTATGAAAGCCAACTTCACTGACTTCCCGTCGTTTTTTAGGGTATTCCGCCTTTCACCAGTTTTCGAACGATAGGCTTGATGCATTCTATCGGACAGTGTTCATTTATCTTATGTGGGGGTGTCAAAGGAGTCCCTTGCCAGTTAGTGCGTCATTCTTCTTCATAGTCGTGTTGCTCATGACTTAGTGTCGTAGTTCCCTGATGGTCAGGAACTGAGAGGATGATTCGCTTCCACTCATTCCGATCATATGCAATGAGTGTAGCATTCAATGCCTTTGATTTGGTCTAGTCACCTTGCTAGAGGCGACCCCTCAACACTTCTAGTTACTACCAACTTCTCCAAACTATCAGTATGCTATTAATGATAGCTTTTATGACTCTTGCTCTAGTTGACCAAACAAAATTATCTACCCACGCATGTCTACTAGCTTTCATTACTCCAGTGCCAAATATTTACCTTTTAGGTTCCTCTCCACATCGAAAGCTGACACTCATCATGGTTATGTTGGCCTTTAAGACATTAGCACTGAACAAACATAATATGGTGTCACAATGAAATCATTCCTATGAGTTCTTCAATCTTTCTTCCGGCATTTTTCTGTCCTGAATTTCTGCCTGTAATATCAGTTGAAAGTGCTCATATTTTTCTTCTTGCATTATACGAGTATGTTCGAAGTACTCGAACTTTTTGCTTTTAATGGTAGATAATATTAATCTCTGCTCTTTTTGATTCTGGACCTATGCGGACGTCTGTTACTTGGATGTTACAGAGGAACAGCTGGGCAAATTACAGCGTCTTCAAAAAGTGTGTCTAAGATTTATTTTTAACCTACGAAAGTACGATCATATCACTTGATCAGTTACAAACCAATATAAGACTCGCTCCGTCCTGGGCATGCTTTAAGAAACGACTGAAAAAAACTCTTAATTTCTAGTCAGTAAAATAACGTGTTTCATTCCTGATTTTTCTTTTCCTTTCCTCTCCACCATGCCTTCCTTTCCTTTTGATTGATGATATCTCACTTTATATGAAAAATAATGTTCGGGTGATTGTCCATCTTTGTGCGGTTCGTGGGTGTATGCTCACGTATGTGTTTATGGATTTCGTGGAGATGGATAGTCATTTGAATGATTTATGCGACCACGTAAACTTGCTTCTTTTACTTTTATCTGGTTGGTTGGAAGAGATTGCCGCCTTACAATGAGCCCGCCAGATTGCATTTGCAATAAAAGTGTTAAATAAATAATACATATTTATCTTTTTTATCCGTTTCCAGATGTCATTATTACGAACTTTTTTTGTTAACCCATAAGACTCAACATTTTCGATAGCACCACATTTCAAGGACTTCTAGTTTCTTTGTGGTGGCCTGAGTAAGTGTTCATTCTTCGACACCATAGAAAAGCATGGGGAATATGAGGTCGAGATTGAAATTTTATGTGTAATAGGTTTCTTAGTCTCTCCGTATCTGTAGTGAGGAACAGTCCATATAACGCTTGCTGCAGTATCCGAGGATGACTTGACTGAAGAGGACTTGATTCGTAGAATCTCCAGTGCTATCAATATGGCATAATTCTGGGCGATAGTAGTACAGTGTTTTTGACACGATAATAATACGATGAAAGGTTTCTTAAAATAGTGATATCATATTCTGAGGATATACGATTTTAAAAGGAGAATGAAACTACTGTGGAAACGTAATCTAAATGAATCCTGGACATTTGTAACCTTCTGGAAAAGTATGTCGTTTGATTTCTTCATAAGCCACAGTGTAACGCGTATGTCACATCTTTATCAGAAATGATTTATGGTACATCATGACTCTAACATTGTTATGATGATTATAGAACACGAAAACGAAACAGGTTTCGAATAAACGTAATTGAAACAGAAGCGCAACAAGGCACGTTTAGGCCACATGATTAAAATTAGTGGGACAATGCAATTATATTGCTAAATAGTAAACCCTTTTAGGCAATAATCTTCCCAAAAAAATATCAACCGGTTTGCTAAGTTTTCCAAATTCTTAGTTCCTATTTTTTTTGTATTGTATTACACTTTTGTTGTACGAGTATATCGTTACAATCTGGTGAGTTTATTACTATGTGTCAATATATTTCAACCAACCAGAAATATCTTAGACGGCTTAAGTGAAATCCAGACAAGAAACCTTTTTGAAAAAAACTGGACTCTAACGGGAATTTAACCCACAACCTCAAGGCTGAAAAACAGGCGTCTTACCAACTACACCATGGAGGTCGTCACTAAAGCATAGATATTTTTCCATAAGTATTGGTAGGTATATAGATACATACTACTAAGGTCTAAAAGTTTGAATAAGTTATATCGTTTATGGAAAGACACGACGCTGCCACGCCCACCACATTGTCAAACGATGTTAAAATTAAAATGTAATACCTCTACCGTCAGTAGTATGTACACTATAGCCGGTGGAAGACGTGTTATTTCGTTATATTCTGAAATGTTAAACCTTGAATATAGCGCAGTTATCAAGTTTCTTTCAAAATAAGGGAATAGTCCGACAGAAATAAAACGAAGTTTAGATGCTGTAAACGGAGAATCTTCTACAGTGAAATATTGGGCTAAAAAGTTTCAATTAGGTAGATAGTCGATCGAACATGACCCTTGTGAAGCCAAACCTGCAGACACTAAAGAAACAGTTACATTAGCGCAAGAACAAGTGTTATACAATGGACCACAGTCAAGACATAATATAGACTAAAAGCAAAAGTGATAGCAGGAAAATAAAGAAGATGTGGGCTTTCCAAAACTGTAGTGTTTCGAATTCTGCACGATCATCTTAGAATGAATAAGGTGAGCGCAAGATGGATGCCAAAACTCTTGAACACTGTCCAAATACAATAACGTGTTGAATCATGTAATGAATTTTTAATGTTCTGCGATGGAAAATAAAAAGAAATAATAAAGTCTATTATAACGGGGGAGGAAACTATGGTGCTATACCATGACCCTCTATCGAAAAGGGACTCGACGGACCATGACGTGGCCATGGCTATAGGCCATGGCCCAAAAAAGTCAAAGTGACACAAACCAAAAAAAAAAGACAATGGCAACATTTTTTGGCGATTGTCAGAGAATTCTACTAATTTACTTGAAAGAGAGAAATACTACGGTAACTTGTGAGTATAATGCGTAAGTAATGTATACATTAAAGGATGACATAAAAACAAAACGCCGAGAAAAGCTGTCACGAGGTGTGAGATTATGCACGACCTTGCGTCAGTGCACACTCCTGTTGCTGCGAACCCAACACTGAGGTTTCCAAGATCACAACGCCTGTAGCCCCGATTTGGCTACTATACTTAAGAAAATATAGCATGGTCCCTGTGACGTTCGAAATGTCATGTCTCAAAGGGATGGGATAAACTCTTTTTTTTTTACAAATCGAATCGTTTTTTTATAAATTGAAAAATTGTTTTTCTCTAAACTGACGTTTTAATTCCTAATTTTCATTATACTGATTTTATGACGTATTGTATGATTTGTATCTATCTTTAAATAGGCCAAGATCCACTATGAATTAATACTAATTATGAACATTTAATTTTATGTATAAAAAAATCGAAAATCCAATTATCGTATAACCCCATCTCTAGCCAATGCAGACTAACTTAGTGATTTTTGACGAACGTCACCAAATATTATTTGATTTTAACAAACTGACATATTTTTGCTAATTTGTAACAAGATGTATTCATTTGTCATAATTGTAAGTTTCATGTAATGTATTTACCTAAATAACTTGCTATTTATTAGAATCGAGGCTTATATTAAAATTGATGAAATAATTAAAATAACTGAACGTCGTTACAAGGTTGTATTGGGGCAAATTTGTGAAACGTCACAGGGACAATACTACGTTTTCTTTAGTATAGTGATTTTTTTGTATTGAAAACTTAAGATGCTGAGCAAGATAAAGTAAAGTACACTGAGATGGTTTGGACATGTGGAATGAATGAGTGAAGAAAGACTAACAATACAAACATACAGTGGAAACGTGAGTGGAAGTAAGGAAAGTAAAAATACCAAATAAATTGTAGGAGCTATATAAGAAGGCTTATGGATGTAGAAGAGGCGAAATATATGTGTCGTGATAATAAATTCCGACGCTGTCTCTTTTCTGCCTACCTCGACAGAGAGACGGCGTGATGATATATGGTATATGTACAAGCTGAATGTGGTACTATCACATATTTGAAGATCTTCAAAGGTCTTTTTGTAGTTCGTTTCCTACGATTGTCTTACCAAATATGTTTTTTTAAATATATCGAGATGCGGGGAAGTACCCAATTCAATGGCTGCAGCCATCTTTTTCTTATCCTTACACTCAAGTTATTTTTCCTTTGTATTATATTTAATCTGTCAATAATCACAACAATATTTAGAATACTAGAATATAACAACAATATTTAGAAATAGCTACGAACTTTGTGCACTCTTTTATTAATATAAATAACCTAGTATAAACGAAACATTAAGGACAATACTTTGCCACTGGAGTTGAGTAACCCTGCATTAACATGTGGAAGGTTTCGATTCTACAATGCAACTTGCAGTTCGTTCTACAAGTGAGCCCATGTGTTTTCTAACATATATCTATCCATAAAATTCTCGAAAAATCCAATTCTTCTTGTTCTGTATAAGCGTTGTTTCACTAAAAACAAATCTAAGTTTTTTATCACTATAAAACAAGTCTTCGACAATTACGTAAGTCTACTTGGTAAAATTTGGTAATATTTTGTGATATACTCGTACATACATATATTGAACTTAAATATACATATTAATTTTAAATAATTTTAAACAATGACTTTGTAATTTATTATTACTACAGCTTTTTGTATCTCCATGTTAGTTTAAGACAAAGTTTTGTATTTTTTGTCAATAATTTTAAGTACTTGTATAACTTGTTATATGTTTATTTGCATATAAAAGACACTGTTGTGTCGTTAATTAAATAAATAAATAAAACTGGGGTCGATTCCCAAGTAAGAGCGCCCTGGAGGAGAGTGCTCTCTAAACGGCAATATTTAAATTGTTCTTTTATTTTTTTTCGTCAGTATCAAATCATAAAGAAAAATCCCATAATTTTGGATGCCTTTGAATATTGTATAATGAATTATATTATATTGTCGGACCTTTGTATTTATTTAGTCGTTACTAATGATACGGTAGGTTTACAATGATAACTGCACTTCAGAAAAATCTCATTTGTGATGAAACTGTCTCCACGCAGTGACGCGTACATTCATTATCTCTGGAAGTGAAAATGTCGACCACGAATAATGAAAGAGCAAAATATGTGTACAATGTTGTGGATGATTCTCCAAAAGGTATTTATTATGGACTGTGTTGAAAAAAGAAAAAAATATTATTATTAATTAAATCTACGTATAAATATAGCAATCCCTCTATATACGCGAATTTATTTTAACACTGTTTATTCTGTTTGAAATTTCATACTTTCCTCTATTTTTTTCATCTGATCCATTTAATACAGTTATGTTTTCCTCAGTCTATTTAAATCACGTATGCCTTATACTTTGACTTGTATAGTAGTTTAGTCAGTCTTTCGTCATTAATTCTCTCTATATGTCCAAACGATCTTAAATATAATTTCTTTATCTAACTTAAAACATTCATTTTAACCATGATATGGACAGAAATTCCACCATTTTTTTGAAGTTCAAATATCTTCTCAGCATTAATCTTTCTTTTAAACAACGTCATGTTTCCTTTCCATTTGTCAGGGTGGACACCAGCACACTATTACGAGTAGGTACGTGTTGTAATTTTTACTAATGCGGTGGTTGTTTATTAAATTAAGTTATTCGTTTACCATGTTATCTGTCGTTGCTCTTCTTTCAATGCCCCTTTCAACTCGCTCATTATACGTGAACATATTGCCCAGATAACATAACTCATCCAGTTTCTTCAATTTATATGAGTTAACTCTTATGTTGTTTGTAGTTAAGGCATTAACGTTGTGGAGGTTTGAATGCATTGTAATTTATTTTTATCAAACACTGTTTATTCCACTTTTTTGTAACGGTGTAACCCTACCGGTTTCAAGGCTTTCACCTCATCTTCTGGGGAGCACAACCAAGAGTTGTTTGCGCTCCCCTGAAGATGGTGTGAAAGCCTTGAAACCGGTAGGGTTGTACCGTTACAAAAAAGTGGAATAAACAGTGTTTGATAAAAATAAATTACAAAGTTAACTCTTACATTACACACACTCACCACACCTCGTTCGATAACTATAACCTTTGATTTCGTTACTTTCATTTTTAAACCTTTTCTTAGAGATCTCTCAAATAGCACATTTGTCATATCTCTTAAACCATCTTTATTTTCAACAAGCATAACCATATCATTAGCATACAGAAGTCGCCATATATTTATTTGACTAATTCTCATATCTCTCTCCCATTTTTAAATCTCGCATAACATACATGAAAATATATATATATATATATATATAAACTCAACAACCAAGGGAATTTGACACACTTGAACTTTAAATGCAAAATAGTGACATGTACTTAGTTAAAATTTAAATCTACGAGTATGATAAATCGATATTTTTATAAACAACTGTTATAGCGACAGCAGTAATAATTAAAAATGCATCTAAAGGGATTTGGAGTAAATGGCAAAAATGATAAGCGCTGTAATATTTTCTTTGTAAAAATAAATTATGTGTATAGCATTCAACAGTACCAACTCCTTTGATCAGTGTTTATAAAAAAAATTCAGACTACTTCCCCCTTTTAGAGTATATATTTATTTAGCGCCCTTCCTTCTAAGTCAGTCTAAATAATGATACATTAAAAATTTAGTTTTAATAAACAAAATGTTTTGAATTAAAGCAAATATTTTATTAAAATATATATAACTATACTTAAAAAAGGATCTAAAAGTGCTTGATTAAATAATATATCTTTCTTTTTTTGACCGTAAATAACCCTTCCTTCCCTGTGATGTGTAACTAGTACACATTGCTTCTAAAAACTTTAATATCTCTATAAATATAATAAAAACTGGGTTCAGATTTTAGGTATTCCTCCGTAATACATTGACGCATTGAATAAAAAAATAATATTCATAATTATTAGCACTTATCGGCCACATCAGAGATATTTTGTGAAAATCGGGAATAAATTCACCAATAAAATCAAACGCGTGTGACATAGGTATATTCATTCTAAAAAAACACTATGGGTGAGGAGCGACGCTATTCGCGTTTCACTCTTACTCTACTTCGGTATATGGGAACGCAATAAATATAATCTCAGTTCGCTCGCTTCTCTCGCTTTAGTAGTTCTCGGGCAAACATTTGAGGTGGTCTCTTCGCCGGTTTTGTGAACGTCGGCCGATGTTTTTTTTCATGTTTTCAGCATTTAAATTATTATCACCTTTGACTTCAAATTTAATTAATTTAAGCGATTGGCTATGAATATTCTTATTTTTCCGATTTTAAATCGCTCATTTTTAAATGTGTATTGATGTGTATTGAATACATAGCACCGGAACACTCGGATTTTTTTAGCATTGGAAGGGAAAGGATAAATACGAGTTTTGATTGTTTCGTCCGTCTTTGCTGTTTGACTTCCTTGGTCATCACCTCTCACAAAGGTGTATCAACGTGAAAGATGGATCTGATATGATGAGACTCTTTTTCTTCACACCAGGCTCAATGTCACTCTAAGAAGCAACCTTAAATCGGTTAATTCCAGGGATGGAAATCGTTATTGATAGAAGCGTATTTCGATACCTCTTACGTATAAAATAGTTTGTTTGAAAAACTGATTCAATAATAAAACTTCTTCTTCCCAGTGTCATGTCAGGTCCCCCCAACGTTGAATATCACCTGAGAGTAGACATCTTTGTCCCCCGCAGCCCGAAAAAGATCTCCAACGCCCCTTATGCCAGTCCAATCACGTATATTGCGGAGCCAGGAGATTTGCCTCCTGCCAACACCTCTTCGACCCTCTATTTTGCCTTTGATGATCATAATACAACAATAAAATAAATAATAAAACTGTATGAAATTAAATGAAAAGTTTTTTTATTTCAAAATGTATTTATGTTGATTACTATAATTTGTGATTTAATAATTAACACACATTAATAAAACAAACAATATTTGAACTTCAAAAGGCTCTATAGTAAAATCAGCTTTTTACACATACGACTTTATTAGTAGTAAGTATCCATTTGCTTTTTTTTTTACTAGTTTAGCGCCCCCTACTACTATTTTGCCTTCCAGCGCCCCCCTTGAGTCTTAAAGCGGAAACATACTATTGTGGCGTGGTGTGTCGCGCCACAATGATATCGGTACCATACATTTTGTATGGTTAGATTTACATACTATGGAGCCTTGTGTCGCAACGTACTGTGTCGTGGCGGCGATCGCTCGGTTTAGATCTGCATCAGAGCGGTGGTAGGGGTTATGGCGCGTCACGACAATCCACGCCAATATGTTTCTACTCGTAGTATGATGACACATTATTCGACTATCAGCTGTTGGGTCGCCAAAATGTCGTACGTAATTTTTTTTACCATTTTCAATCATAGAATGTATTTAATGTCTCTAAATCCGATAGCATCGTTAGCGGGGTGGATGTTTGCCGCTCGATTCTCGGAGATTCCGGCGTGATTTCTACGAGTCTCGGTGACATCTGGGTGAAGAGAAAAGATTCCTCGCTGACCGCTAGAAGTTTGTAGAAGTAAAACACAGTATGACGTTTCAGAAGACGAGAATATATTAGCTCCATTTTATGTCTCTTAAGTTTAGCCCATCGCATATCGCAAGCAACTCGATCGGACCGCTTATGCAGTCGTTCAGCGCTAGTTCAACGCTTCTCACACATTTAGCGCGCGCAGGGGCCGTCAGATCATGTGTAACAATAATGCACATAAGGACGTTTAATTACAATAAAACAATTTTACATGCCACAATTCAACAATGTTTATAAGTTACACAACAAATACATTTATGTGACGCATACGTCCGATACAAGAAAGCTTTGGTGAATATTCATTGAAAATAATAACGAAGGTATTCAGTGTTGAAAGTGTTTTTTTTTTTTAATTTCAGAACTTGGACTTGGTGTCCGGCACTTCCAAGCTTTGCTGATGTTCGCCTGCGTCCTTATTGCATACTGCATCAGGGGTTCTATGAGTATTGCCATTGTAGCCATGACCAGCCGTACTTCGGACAATGACGAAATTAAGGTTACCTACGTATATTTATTTATATTATGGAATTTTGAACTGTTTTCGGTGCGATAATTCATTTTATTTTCTTACAGTGTATACCCATTAAAAAAACAAATGCGTGAGACTCTTGCGCGGTAGAAGTTTTTTTTTTTATTAAACTAAGTAAATTATTGTACAAACATTTGTCAAGGCTATACCTATATACAAATTTATTACTTAACTAATCTTAATTATTAATAATAATTATTAATAATTAATTATAATTCTTGATAACTAATTATTAATAATAATTATAATATTAACAATTAATTAATTAATAATAATAAAATAATAATTAATTAATATAATTACTAATTAATTATATAATATTAATTATATTATATTAATTAGTATTTTTCCGCATAGTATTCGGGGGGTATAAAAATATCTATGATTTCGATCTTGTCTATTCTTTAAAAAAAGATGGAAAATCATGCCGGTGAGCTCCCTATCGTTTCACTTCGGTGTGCCATCGGATTCAGTACAGCGGTGTGATCTCTCGCAGCTCCACAGTCTCTTTTGTCAACATTTTCGATGACATTTTGGCATAATTGCGGTTCTAACTCACCAATAACGCGAATAATTTTATCCTTCAGCTCAGGAATTTATTGGGGGTCATTCTTATAGTTTTTCACGTAACCCCAGAGAAAATAGTCCAACGGTGTCAGATCACATGATCTTGGTGACCAATTAACATCACCGTTTCCGGAGATTACAATACATAAAATAATTCAATAATTTGAACGCGTTGTTGTATAGTATACGAGTCCATTTATATAAATGTCATACATTCAACTTCTCAAATGTCACAAGACCCAGGCAAGTTTGCGACGCCATCTGTGTTTTATCCAAGAATTTAAAGAACCGCTCAATTTGAAAGACCCTTTATGTGTTGCGTGTTAATGTGTTAAATCTTGCAATAATACGTAATTAAATGAGACAAATCTAATTACACATATTCCAATCATACGTAATTTAATGAGACAAATCTAATTACTCATATTCCAATCATACGTAATTTAATGAGAAAAATCTAATTACTCATATTCCAATAATATGTAATTTAATGAGACAAATCTAATTAAGTAGTCATATTCCAATAATACGTAATTTAATGAGACAAATCTAATTACTCATATTCCAATAATACCTAATTTAATGAGACAAATCTAATTACTAATATTCCAATAATACGTAATTAAATGAGACAAATCTAATTAATTACTCATATTCCAATCATAAGTAATTTAATGAGACAAATCTAATTACTCGTATTCCAATAATATGTAATTTAATGAGACAAATCTAATTACTCATATTCCAATAATACGTAATTTAATGAGACAAACCTAATTACTCATATTCCAATAATACGTAATTAAATGAGACAAATCTAATTACTAATATTCCAATAATACGTAATTAAATGAGACAAATCTAATTACTCATATTCCAATAATACGTAATTTAATGAGACAAATCTAATTACTCGTATTCCAATAATATGTAATTTAATGAGACAAATCTAATTCCAATAATACGTAATTTAATGAGACAAATGCATTTTTTTACCTTTCAGCCATTGTCAAACGTGCGAACGCGGAGGTTAGTGATAGTATATTGGTGAGTACGGCTTATGTATAGTATATAAAATTCGTGGCAATGTAGAAGCCTGTGCATCACACACGCCTACACAAGTTACACAAGCTGTACGCACACAGAATTATAAAATATATAATCATATGAATAATACAAAAAAATTGTCAATGAAAATAAAAAATATTATTGATTACATACCATTTTAAGACACAGGGTAGGCCCTATTTTTCAGGGCTCTTTTGTGTATTTTTATCAAGGCTGCAATTTTTTTTAACTTACCCTCGTAACATCTTTACACTAATTGTGTCGGACGTATGCGTCACCCAAAACATATGATTTATTTGTTTGTTTGATATATTTTGATGTACTTGCCGACCGTAATGAAATGTTCCTTATGCGCGGCCTTCGCGCGAGCTGGTATCAAAAGTCGGCCGGCCCATGCATGCGAAAACGTGCGAGATATGTGATATCTCGCAAGTCATGACGGCATGCACGGGCGAAAATAGGCGCTTACGATGAGCGATTGGCCGCACATAAAGAGCGCAAAACACAAAAAATACATTCTCAGTTCACTCCAGTCTACTGCCTTTTACTTAAGACCAACTTCTACCTTCTAAAGAGGAATCTCTTCACCCTGCTACTTTTCACCGGAAAAGCATCAAGTGAGCCGAAATCTCTGAATATTGAGCGGCAACCATTCACCTATTCTACAGTCTTTGTACGGTGTTGTACACTAATTATTTAGTGGCAATCTCTCCCAACCAACCAGAAAGACGTTTTAATGGGGCCTAAGTAAAAACCAGACTAGAATCCCATTTAAAAAATTGGGGTTCGAGCGGGGATTGAACCCAGATTTTTTAACTTAAATTAACTTTTGCTTAATTCGAAGGTAGAATATGCTTCACGTTTTAGCTGAATGTTCGATAGGGAAGAGATGATGATGGGGATTTGTTGATAAATAATAAAACACGTTAGATCGCAATGAGGAAAGAGAGAGTTAATTTTTATAGTAACGTAGGTATTTATATCTTTTTGGAATGTGCGCGAGAGTGCACTCGCGATATGCTTACGTCTCGCTTCTGTGAATGCAGAAACGGTTATTGTTGTATGTAGGTATTCATCTAAATACGGAACTGGTGAGATAGCCGTGGTGCGTTCTCTCTCTCTGGCGTGTGGTGCGGTCGCTCGGCCGGCGTCAATGGCCGGAATGTGACCTTCGGACTGTTTACTATAATTTATCGAGGAATCCGAAGGTCGTTTCATCGGTCATTGACCGTATGTATGCGACAATATTCCGCGACGACCGCCACAACGTTAAAAACTGCTAAGGCGTAAAATGATAATAATTGAAATTAATTTAAACGTAACATGTTTTACAAATTTTCTTTTAACTCTTTTACAGATATATACATGGGACAAAAAAGTTCAAAATCTTGTACTTTCATCATTTTTCATTGGTTACCTGGTACTACAGTTCCCTGCGGGGATCATTGCCACAAGAATCGGAGGGAAAA
Source organism: Odontocerum albicorne (assembly GCA_949825065.1). Classification (NCBI taxonomy): domain Eukaryota; kingdom Metazoa; phylum Arthropoda; class Insecta; order Trichoptera; family Odontoceridae; genus Odontocerum; species Odontocerum albicorne. The sequence goes on along the minus strand of OX463847.1, from coordinate 4,744,076 downwards.
GGCTACTTGTGATGGGGTTAGGAGTCAATGGAATCCTTTCATTGGTCTTGCCATGGGTTGTATACTTGGTAAGAAATTTAACTTTTAAATGCATGTAAAGAAACAACCTTCATGAAAGTAATATTAAACATAAAAATAAATGAATAAAACTTTAAAAAGTGTAAAAAACTGTTATACCAAAGTAAAAATTATTTATAACGGATAAATAATTCTTCTGGACGAAACCATAAAAATACTGTAAGGTAAAATTTAAAAAAAAAAGTGATTATTAGATTTTTAAGTAAAGTATCACTTCGTCGTTGTTCTGTAAATAGCATTTAAGTACATTTTTGCTTAAAATTACTTTTTGATGATATTTTACTCTAAAAAAAATTTCTATTTTTATTTATTTTATTGCAATACAATCTGACGGGCTCATTGCCAGGCGCCAATCTCTTCCAACCAACCAGACAAAAGTAAATGAAGCAAGTTACGTGGTTGCATAAATCATTCAAATGATTATCCATCCTCACGAAATCCATGAACATATACGTGAGAACATGCCCACGAGCCCCACAAAGACAGACAATCACCCGAACATTATTTTTCACATAAAGTGAGATATCATCAATCAAAAGGAAAGGAAAGGATGGTGGAGAGGAAATGAAAATAAATATCAGGAATGAAACACGTTATTTTACTGACTAGAAATTAAGAGTTTTTTCAGTCGCTTCTTAAAGCATGCCAAGGAAAGAGCGAGTCTTATATTGGTTTGTAACTGATTCCAGAGTCTCACTGCATGGACAGTAAAGGACGACGTAAAGAAAGAGGGGCGGTAAACTGGAAAGGCCAATAAACAATCTCTGTTTGAGCGTAGCGTTAATCCATGATTGGAAAGACGCTGAAAATTTTCGGCGAGATAAGAGGGTGTGGGAGGACAGTTAAGGATATTATACAATAGAGATAATGTGTGAATTTGGCGTCTATTTCTAACATTCAACCAGTTCAATGCCTTCTGGTATGAAGTTATATGATCGTACTTTCGTAGGTTGAAAATAAATCTTAGACACACATTCTGAAGACGCTGTAATTTGCCCAGCTATTCCTCTGTAACATCCAAGTAACATACGTCCGTATAGTCCAGAATCAGAAAGAGCAGACATTGTACGAGTAAAATTTAATAAAATATCTACACATGGAAAAAAACATTTATGTCCAAAAGTTATATGGTTTCGCTGTTATGAAAAGATAAAAAGTCATATAATTTGATTTTACACCGCCTTCCGAAACTTAAATTTAATTTATCTCAAAACTCAATATTTGGACTTGAATGCTTTTCGCAGAACAACGACGATATACAATATTAAAACAATTTTGGAAATACATTACACAATTGAATAGATTTAATGAGGCTACTGACTACCTATGTGGCCTAGTGGGTAAGATGCTTGACATCTACTTGAGGGTTTTCCATTCGATTCCTGATAGTGCATAAAAAATCTTTTTACAAGCAAAGCACATATTTTGCTTGTACAGCTTGTTTACAAGCAAGCTGTACAAGGAAAATATGTGTGCGAATGTTGTTACATCTTCACGTGTATTACCAACATGAGTTATGACAAAGTGCAAGTTCTGTGCCTACTCCAGTGCTTCTAAACCTGAAGGCCTGATTACTGGATCTAACTACAATATTATCTCCTAGCTATGTTTTTCAATCTACCCGTGGAGGGTACTATATTAACCCTTTTAATCCCACAGGGCCAATTATCGGCCCCAATTGGTGTAGGCGAAAAATACCACGGGGCCGATCATCGACCTCAAAGTTTTCATACAAGTTTTTATGTTGAATAAAAAATTATATTTTTTTATGAATTATGAAAATTTCTTATTATTTTACACTCTACTCGTACACGAAGGTCTCCACAAAAAATAGGTTTTAAAACTAAACGTTAACTGAGATAAAAAGTAAAATATAAACTACTGTTTTTTTGCCAAAAAATTCTTGGGATTTTTCGTATATTTTATGCAAAATATGCTGGATGGATGGATGGTGCAAGATGGATCGGTCATATAATACGACAAGAGGGCCTCTTGCATGCCATAATGGAGGGCATGACCGAGGGGACAAACTCTAGGGGACGCCCACGCCGAGAGTACCTGGAGGACCTGTTGGTGGACGTGCGCTGCTCAACATATACAGATATAAAAAGAGCCGCACAGGACAGGGGGGAATGGAGGAGAAGAGTTCAAATTGCTGCAAACCAGTCTTAGGACTGCAACCACGGAAGAAGATGCTGGAATTAAAAGGGTTAAAGAAGAAGAATGAGATCATACAATGCCCCATGATCTGCTATGATTTTTCAAAGTATGGATTATATGGAATTGTGGACTTGGATAAATTTGATTTAGTACAATAATAAACTATTTGGGAAGTTTGTTAAATGCTGTCAGCTCAAGACTCAACTGAAAGTAATAAGGATAGCTCTAAAGCTATACGAGTATAATTTAATAAAATTATTTCTTGATTTACAAGTTTGATTTTGTTCTGTGACTTGATCAAGTTAGTTCTGTGTTAAACATTAGTTCTGTGACTTGATCAAATTTGATCAAGTCACAGAACTAATGTTTTTACCAAATAGTAGTTAATGTTTTTTCAACTGATGTTTAAACCCCTGTGGGGTCGTGGGGTAACGGATATATGGTATGATTTCTATTTTTTTTCAGTTAGTTTTTTAATGTAATCTGAAAGAGGCAGATATTCGCAAATAAGTCTCTTGGATGATTGTATTTTGTTTTTGATCAAACACTGTTTACTCCACTTAATATAATGGTATAACCCTACCGGTTTCAAAGTTATCACCTCATTATCCCTAGAGCACAAACGAGACTCTTGGATGAACCGTTTTTTGAGTTTCCCCAGGCTTCAGGACCATTTGGTTAATCCTTCAACATCCTTCAATAAATTGTATTGTATAGTCATAGATCACCTTATAGCTTGTTTGTCCATGGTTTTAAAGAATATGAAATGCCAGGCTGCGGACGGAAATAGATTAAGGCCTCAGCCACACAGTTAGGAGCCTCGCTTGGTGCATAGAGCTACGCTGCGAGCTAGGCGACATATCCTAGTGAACCAACGCATCGCATTCTATCGCAATGGCCACGCTGCATGCTTCGCGCCACGCTACATGACGATTAGTCACCTAGTGAGTAATTTTATTGTGTCACCAAGTGATTTTACAAGACGGCGGAAGTTTTAACAGCAGATGCTAATTGGGAGCCTTTGTGGAACCCATCGAGCAAATTATACAAAAATGTACCTATAATAAAATCACTTTGGAATAAAGTTGCACTGGAAGTAAATAAAGATGGTAAGTTGTAATGAAATTGGTTAGTTTTGATAGTGGCATCGTTTGTTGACTCAACCGCTCCCAAATGTCAAATGAATTTGTGCGAAGCACTTTGGTGTGGCTAAGCATAAAGTCACCTAGTCTATTAGTCACGTAGCATCTAGCGAAGCCCTTTGGTGTGGCCTTAGCCTAAGGTATTGTATAGAATCCCCATGTTCCTGATGGAACATATAGAGTGGATTTTAAAATATAATACTACTTTTTTGGTATGTCTGAATTTCATTCATTATGCCATGTCAATTTAATGAATATTTTTTGGTATGTCTGAATTTCATTTATTATGCCATGTCAATTTAATGAATATTTTTTGGTATTTCTGAATTTCATTTATTACGCCGTGTCAATTTAATTCATATTTTTTGATATGTCTGAATTTCATTCATTATGCCATGTCAATTTAATTCATATTTTTTGGTATGTCTGAATCTCATTCATTATGCCATGTCAATTTCATTCATATTTGTTTCCAAAAAATCATAAGACGTACCTACGTACTAGGTCAAGATTTTCAAAAGTAATGTATAAGTAGGCTGTGATAGGTGCAATCCACACTCTTTCTCTATGTTGACTATAAAGATGTGTATGAATCAATTGAAATAAATATAGAGTTTGTTATAAAGTAGGGGGTGAGACAAGGATGTATCTATGGATAAAGTATAATACTATACTTGAGAAAATGTAAGATGATCCCTGTGACATTTGAAATGTCATGTCTCAAAGGGATGGGGTAAAATCGTTATTTTTTATTAGTCGAATTGTTTTTTTATAAATTGAAAAATTGTTTTTCTCTAAACTGACGTTTTAATTCCTAATTTGCATTACACTGACTTTCTAATGTATTGTATGATTTGTATCTATCTTTAAATAGGCCAAGATCCACTTTGAATTAATACTAATTACGAACATTTAATTTTAGGTATAAAAAAAAAGAAAATTCAATTATCGTATACCCCATCCCTAGCCAATGCGGACTAACGTAGTGACTTTTGACTAACGTCACCAAATATTATTGGATTTTAACAAACTGCCACATTTTTGCTAATTTGTAACAAGATGTATTAATTTGTCATTATTGTTAGTTTTATGTAATGTATTTACCTAAATAACTTGCTATTTATTAGTATGATTTGTATCTATCTTTATATAGACCAAGATCCACTTTGAATTAACACCAATTACGAACATTTAATTTTAGGTATAAAAAAATCGAAAATCCAATTATCGTATACCCCATCCCTAGCCAATGCGGACGTACGTAGTGACTTTTGACAAACGTCACCAAATATTATTTGATTTTAATAAACTGCCACATTTTTGCTAATTTGTTAATTTGTCATTATTGTTAGTTGTATGTAATGTATTTAACTAAATAACTTGCTTTTTATTAGAATCGAGGCTTATATTAAAATTGATAAAATAATTAAAATTACTGAACGTCGTTACAAGGTTGTATTGGGGCAAATTTGTGAAACGTCACAGGGACAATGCTACGTTTTCTTTAGTATAGTGATTTTTTTGTATTGAAAACTTAAGATGCTGAGCAAGATAAAGTAAAGTACACTGAGATAGGTATAAAAAAAAGAAAATCTAATTATCGTATACTCCATCCCTAGCCAATGCGGACTTACGTAGTGACTTTTGACAAACGTCACCAAATATTATTTGATTTTAATAAACTGCCACATTTTTGCTAATTTGTTAATTTGTCATTATTGTTAGTTGTATGTAATGTATTTAACTAAATAACTGGCTTTTTATTAGAATCGAGGCTTATATTAAAGTTGATAAAATAATTAAAATTACTGAACGTCGTTACAAGGTTATATTGGGGCAAATTTATGAACCGTCACAGGGACCATGCTACATTTTCTCAAGTATAACTGATATGTATGGATATAGTATTTATACTTACTAATATTTATGTATATACGAGTATAATAGTATTATACAAACTGATATTTTCGAATTTCAGGGAGAATGGAAGGCATTACTTGTTTTACGTATAGTTCAAGGTTTAACACAAGGCTGCTTTTTCCCCTCGCTAACAGCTCTCCTTGGAAAATGGGCACCTTTGAATGAGAGAAGTCGTATTTCTAATCTTGTGCACGCAGGTCAAGTATAAATATTTTTTTTCATTTATTTTTAAGGTCATATTTATCTTTTTTTCATTTATTTTTAAGGTCATATTTATCTTTTTTTAATTTACTTTTAAGGTCATATTTATCTTTTTTCCATTTATTTTTAAGGTCATATTTATTTTTTTTTCATTTATTTTTAAGGTCATATTTATCTTTTTTCCATTTATTTGTAAGGTCATATTTATAATTATCATTTGGAACAATGAAAATTGAAACGGAACCTGGAATAAATAAGAGGTAATCCGATGTTGTCTAAGCAATAATAAAGGTTGCTAAAATAATTTTTTTTAAAGGCGGAAAATTCAGAGTACTTTTGCATCATCACACACATCTTTCAGCTCCTCTACATTCATAAAACTACGATATTTCTGACTTTACCCATTTACTTATTTCAAATACCATACTTTTCTTGGTTTTCCTCTACCACATCTGCACTGTATATTTATTTTGTTAGTCTTTCTTCTTTCTTTTGTTCTACACGTTTAAATCATCTGATCTTCATCTTACTCAATACATCAGCCTCAACTTCACATTTATCCCTAATCACTTCATTCCGTATTCTGAAATAAATTGTCACCAGCGGCGGCTGGCCCTGAGGTGCGCTGGTGCCCTGAGCACCAACGCATCTCGAGACGCTGAGAGAATATGAAATATCGCTGTCTCACGGTTTACTGTATATCTCTGTCTGTGCTGTATAAATTTGCGTTTCCGTCCGGTGCGTATAGGAGATCGCTCCGGTAGTATTGGCAAACTTGGCCGGTCAATTTGTAAGGAATATTTTTTTAAATTTAACTTTTTTCAATTTTCACTTAAATAAAAATACTTGTACTATTTGGCAGTATTCTTATACGAGTACATATTTAATCTATGATATACAAATATTTAATATTCTTGGAAGTCATGTTTGCGAATATATAATTTAATTATTGCGAATTATTCCTCCGGTTCAGTGCACCAGCGCACCCTCCAGACCAGCCGCCACTGATTGTCATCCTATGTATTATTCGCAGTGCACCCATTTCTACAGAATGTATTTGACTTTCTTCACTATTTAAACGTTTGCGTTTCACTCCCATACTTGAAAGTTGATGTTCATCTCAGCAGATTTTGACACTCTCTGTTTTAGTGCCCCATTGAATTTAGTTACCAATCATTACATACCATTCAATATCTCTTGTAGCTCTCCCATCATCTGAGAAAATACTATCCAAATAGCAGAATCCCTCAATGTAATTTAATATTTCATTGCTCACATTTTTAATTGTCCATCGCACAACCTACCTTCATACATTTACCGGGAATGCTGAGAAAATGGGGAAAAAATTGTTTTTTTTCCAACCTATCACTAAATAATTATAGGGTTGTCTAAATCAAGCAATATTGAGATCTGCTAAAATGATGGTTCACAACAGTGTATTAGCGCCAACATTGATGTATGGGAGTGAAACGTTGACGTGTAAAATTAACATAAGGAGCCGAGTAAATGCGCGCACTGATAAAAGGTTGAGTGTTTGCTGTGTGGCAGAATAAGTAATGTAGTAGCAATGAATGTTTGCTGTGTGGCAGAATAAGTAATGTAGTAGCAATGAATGTTTGCTGTTTGGCAGAATAAGTAATGTAGTAGCAATGAATGTTTGCTGTGTGGCAGAATAAGTAATGTAGTAGCAATGAATGTTTGCTGTGTGGCAGAATAAGTAATGTAGTAGCAATGAATGTTTGCTGTGTGGCAGAATAAGTAATGTAGTAGCAATGAATGAATAAGAACTAAAAACTGACATTAAGAAGGGTGAAAAATAGCGTGTTGAGGTAGTGTGAATGTGATGAAAGACTGAATAATTAAATGTACAATGCGAGTATGAGAAAATGTTGAGTGTTTGCTGTGTTGCAGAATAAGTAATGTAGTAGCGATGAATGAATAAAAACTAAAAACTGACATTAAGAAGGGTGAAAAATAGCATGTTGAGGTAGTGTGAAGGTGATGAAAGACTGAATAATTAAATGTACAATGCAAGTATGGGTGGGAGTTGTGGTAGAGGATGACCAAGAAAAGTATAGTTAGACCAAGCGAGTGAAATTTTGAATGAGAGAAAAGTAAGGAAGAAGGGAAATAGAAATAAAGGTATGAGAAGATGAATGAATGTGGAGGATGTGAAGGAAGTATATTATGATAAGAAAGTTTGTGTCTCTTTCTTCTTTAAGGAAAATAGCAAGATGGTACGTATATATTTTGAAATTGAAAAAAACTGTTTTTTTTTATGGCACATGAATGATATTTTTATTGAGGTATTTAAGAAAGTTTACGGAATAAAAATTTAATATTTTTCTTGTCACACAGGTCCACCACTTGGTACAGTGATGGCCATGCCAATATCGGGTTACTTGTCAGCAAGTTCTTTTGGTTGGCCATCAATATTCTATTTGTTCGGTGCTTTAGGATCCATTATGACTGTCGTTCTAGTCTATTCTCTGTCAGATAGTCCCAGTCAACATAAATCTATATCAGAAGAAGAAAGACTGTACATAGAACATTCATTAGGCAATTACGAAGGAAAAAGGGTAAGAACTGATTTAAAAAAAAATTTATCGCTCAAAAAAAACGTTTTTCCAAAAAAATATTAATTATACTAAAGAAAATGTAGCATGGTCCCTGTGACGTTTCACAAATTTGCCCCAATACAACCTTGTAACGACGTTCAGTAATTTTAATTATTTATCAACTTTAATACAAGGCTCGATTCTAATAAATAGCAAGTTATTTAGGTAAATACATTATATAAAATTTACAATAATGACAAATTAATACATCTTGTTACAAATTAGCCAAAATGTGGCAGTTTGTAAAAATCAAATAATATTTGTTGACGTTTGTCAAAAGTCACTACGTTAGTTTGCATTGGCCAGGAATGGGGTGGGGTATAGGATGGATTTTCGATTTTTTTATACCTAAAATTAAATGTTCGTAATTAGTATTAATTCATAGTGGACCGTGGCCTATTTATAGATAGTTACAAATCATACAATACATTAGAAAGTCAGTATAATGAAAATTAGGAATTAAAACGTCAGTTTAGAGAAAAACAATTTTTCGATTTATAAAAAAACCATTCGATTTGTAAAAAAAAAAAAACGGTTTTACCCCATCCTTTAGAGACATGACATTTCAAATGTCACAGGGACCATCCTACGTTTTCTCTAGTATAGTCATAGATGTGACTAAATGTTGTATTGAAAGGATCAAAGTGTAGAAATATCTTCAAATCATCAGGACTATACGTAACCAGAATTAATGGTTTTTCTGAAACAATGTTAAAGATAATGGAGAGTGAATGACATAAATGGCTTTTCAAGTGTAGGTGATAAACGGATTATTGATTTAATTTTATCATAACTTATATAGGAAAACATGACCTTTAATGCGTTATATGTCATTACATTGGAAATTAAATTGTTTCATATCTATATACATTATAAAGGCTACTCAAAAGTTATTATCAATCTCTTTTATTACAATGTTTTATAGGATTGTAAAGTAAACCCTTTCATATTTGATTTTTCACACCAAATTTTGCATTTTATATTAGATTTACATAGAATTTTCAAAAATGTTTCAATCAATCAAATTAAACATTAATTTTATGTTAAGAACGTAAATATATCATAAAACCCTTCACAGCCAAGATTTGAGCCGATATTTAAATTGGTACAAAATTATGACATTGCTATTAAGAACCGTCATCTTTGTTACTGGGCTTTGTAGTCGAGGATCCCCTCGGCACTTAAACGTCGAAATTGAGCTGCTCTTTCACGTCGATCATGTGATCTTCTGTGAGAAAACAACTCGATTCTAGATGCGCACTCCCTCCCGCAGATGTCACAGACATTTGGACCCTGCTGAGTTGTCTGGCAATGTTGACACATGTTCGCAGCACGATGATTGTTTCTTACATGTTTAGACGCCATCAGCCCGAAACCAGATGGCTCTCCATCCCCCCATGGTCCTGAGTCCCCGGTTCCCAGTCCTCAGGCGCCCTGCTTAAAGTCAGCGACTCTCGCAGACTGTCCTTATAGAACTTTTTGCGTCTTTGCCACCCTTCGTTCGCCCACTTCTTCCCTGTATAAGACGTGTTTTGAGAGCCTATCACATGTCCTGTCCATCGAAGTTTCGCCTTAACAATCAAATCTTCTATAAGTAGAGCGTTGCAGGTAGAAGACATTTGTGACATAATCACTCCAGTGGATCTAAAGAATTCGATGAAGGAAACTTTGGTTGAATATTTCAAGGCTTCGAATGTGCCTTCTAGCTTCTATAGGAAACCCAAGTCTCAGACCCATAGAAAAGTGTGGGTATAATAAGTATAGTACACATGTAATAAATCGTAGAAGTTTATTCCTCAGTCATGCTAAGCATATACTCGTATGTAGGTAAGGAAAGGAATTTTTCATACCCAAATTGATACCAATAATGTAAAAGTGCAGTTACATTAAAAACAGGTTAAATAAGTATCAGGACAAGTTCATACACACAAACTCACAGTGCTATTTTAGAAATGTTTTGTTTCCTTAATTTATTGTTTTAATTACTTGTTTTGCTCACCCTTTGATTTTTGTTTATAAATATATGACCCTTATTACTAGGTAAGTCCAGAAAGTAAGTGTACTGAATTTTTGTAGGTTACAATTTCTTTTATTTAAACAATAAATTACGTGGTTACCGTAGTACACAAGTAAGCTATTTTTTGACATAGTCGCCATTCCTCTCAATGCAGGTGGTGAAGCGGGGTATCAACTTTTTGATGCCTTCCTCGAAGTAGTTTCCCGCCAACCCCTCCGTCCACTTCTCCACCTCCTCCTTTACCTCCTCGTCGGTTGAAAACCTTTTTCCACCCATGTACAGCTTCAGGGAGGTAAAGAGATAGTAATCTGAAGGTGCTAGGTCAGGGGAATGCGCGGGATGGTTCAGGACGTCCCATTTAAACGAGGCGAGCAGTTCCTTCGTGGCGTTGGCCGTATGTGGTCTGGCATTGTCGTGCAGCAGGCAGACTTCCTTTGTCAGCATGCCTCTCCTCTTGTTCTGAACCACCCTCCGCAATTTTTTTAGGGTCTCACAGTATCTTGCAGAGTTGATGGTCTCCCCTTGAGGCATATATTCAATTAAAATTATGCCTTGACAGTCCCAAAACACGGATGCCATGATTTTCTTGGCTGAAATTGTGGTTTTGAACTTTTCTGATCATCATGCACAGACGTACGACCATTTTTAAACTCGCGACACCACTTGTACATACTCATACGATTCATTGCTTTATCACCATATGCAGTTTTCACCTCATTATAAACCTCAACCGGAGGTTTTCCCTTCCAAACGAGATAACGGATGACGCCGCGTATTTCGCACTTGGCGGGAGATTGGATTGACATTTTTCACGAAACGTGCTGTCGCGTCGACACTTCTCAAAGTACTGACCTCGAACCGGTCTCGTTGCGGAGGGGAAGGGTCAGGCTACACGGAAGTGTAGCCAACATGTCGAAAATAAAATCCATCCGGTCGTGAGAGCCTCAGTACACTTACTTTCTGGATACGCCTAGTATTATTAATAAAATGTACTAATTCTGATAAAGATTTGAGTTTTTACCAAAGACGTGAAGAAGCATCAGGATTCTCAAGTACGGAAAATAAAATTGAAATTTGTGATTGGACAAAGCTACTTTGAAATGCGCTATCATTATTAATTCCATTTTACAACTTTAGGAAAATGGCACAAAAAGACGGATGAAAACTCCATGGCGTTCCATATTTACATCCGTTCCTCTCTTGGCCATTTGCTTCAGTCACATAGGGGCAGTCTATGGTTTCTTAACTTTATTGTTGGAAACTCCTACATATCTAAAAGAAGTTCATGGAATCGACATGAAACAGGTATGATGGTAATAAATTTATTTTTTTGTACTTACTTCAGTTTTTTTTCCACATTAACCATTTTTGTTTACTCGTATTTGAAAACATTACATAAGACTATTAAGGTATAAGAAAAAGGAAAGACATTTGAGAAAGAATCACAAGTGATATATAAGTCTAAGTGATATACACTCTAAGTGATATATAATCTAAGTGATATACAAAAGTCAAATGGTTTGGTCTTATCTCATAATAAATTTCTCCCACCAATAGGAGAGCGATCCTAGCTGTGAAGTTGTTTTTTAGTCCACTGCCTTGTAAACTATACTACAAAAAAATAAATGATAATAATCATTTGATATAATTATAAACACAATCAATAAGCAGAAACATTGTTAATATAATTGTTAACACACACAACCATACTAACTGCCAAGAGAAAATAATATAAAAGTCCAAAACAAAACAGAGAAACAAACTAGAAGACAATTATTTTTACAAAACTATTTAGACAATTATCTATACGAAACATAGAAACAAACTAGAAGACAGTTATTTTTACAAAATTATTTAGATAATTATCTAGACAAAACATAGAAACAAACTAGAAGATAATTATTTTTACAAAACTATTTAGACAATTATCTATACAAAACATAGTAAAAAACTAGAAGACAATTATTTTTACAAAACTATTCAGACAATTATCTAGACATAACATAGTAAAAAACTAGAAGACAATTATTTTTACAAAACTATTCAGACAATTATCTAGACATAACATAGTAAAAAACTAGAAGACAATTATTTTTACAAAACTATTCAGACAATTATCTAGACATGACATAGTAAAAAACTAGAAGACAATTATTTTTACAAAACTATTCAGACAATTATCTAGACATAACATAGTAAAAAACTAGAAGACAATTATTTTTACAAAACTATTTAGACAATTATCTTGACAAAACATAGTAATAAACTAGAAGACAATTATTTTTACAAAACCATTTAGATAATTATCTAGACATAACATAGAAATAAACTAGAAGAAACTTATTTTTACAAAACTATTTAGACAATTATCTAGACAAAACATAGAAACCAACCAGAAGTTAATTATTTTTACAAAACTATTTAGACAATTATCTAGACAAAACACAGAAACAAACTAGAAGATAATTATTTTTACAAAACTATAAACACAATTATCTTGACAAAACATAGAAACAAACTAGGAGACAATTATTTATACAAAACCATTTAGACAATTATCTAGATAAAACATAGAAACAAACTAGAAGGCAATTATTTTTACAAAACTATAAACACAATTATCTAGACAAAACATAGAAACAAACTAGAAGGCAATTATTTTTACAAAACTATAAACACAATTATCTTGACAAAACATAGAAACAAACTAGAAGACAATTAATTTTACAAAACTTTTTAGACAATTATCTAGACAAAACATAGAAACAAACTAACATAGAAGACAATTATTATGATTTATTATCATATAGCTTTACTAACCTTATCAGTACTGTTAGGCCACTCTGAACTTGTTTTTTTATATAATCCATCCAAAGAAATTTGATAAAGAAGAAACACGATAATGGGTGTCTTGAGGACTCAACAAATGTTTATTATACAAACAAACGCCTATAGGTTTTTAAAGCACTGAATGTATTAATCTGATATAAGATAAATTATGTTTTTTAATTACCTAAAAAACAATCTCAATTTATGTGGAGTGGTAAATAACTGGATGAATTATTTACATACATTATTTTTAGAGTGGCATGTTAACAGCTCTCCCTTACATTGCCATGTGGCTCGTGGGTCTCCTGGGTAGTTTTTTGGCTGACTATGCAGTCAATAAAGAGCTGATGTCAGTGTCTGACGTGAGGAAGGTTGCAAACACAATTGGTAAGCTTTGTTCATTGATTCATTTTAATTTATAACTGGTCCTAAATATCAACGATATTGGAATAAATGCAAAACGGGTTTAGTGTACATTGTTTCAGAAAGGTCCAACATTTTTTAATTAATTGCATTATCGCAGAGGTCGTCAAATTTATTGCCATTAAGGTCATAATACAAAATTAGACAATCGCCAAGGGCATAATTTACCTACATACCATCACGCCATTTCCCTGTCAGGGTAGGCAGAGAGGGCTGAGTCCCAGACTTTCTTATCTTGATGCACATTAATAACCTTTTCTACATTCATACACCTTCTCAAGGGGGTATTCTAGTATAGAAATTTGAAAAAATCGTTTTTTTTTGTTTTTTGCATATTCTTAAAGTTTATACCTTTAAGAATATGTTCTCAAAAGGAAATTTTAAAATTCTCAATATTTACGAAGTTATAGCTATAAATGAGGCAGGAATTACGCCGCACCGGAATGACTCGGACAATAATTTCAAAACTTTAAACGCGTTTTTCTCGAAACTATTTTTTTCGACCTGGTCGACATAAAATCTCAAGTTCAATCCAACGAATTACCTTCAAATTTAGTATAAAACTTAAATAAATATTTTTATAGTTTTATTTATTTTTATTACTATTTAAAAAAAAAAAGAATAAAAAAATTGAATTTTTTTCAGACAGTCGCTATTTTACAATTTTTCGGTACCAACTATAACGACATAATTTTTTATTAAGAAACTGTGTTTGATTTTGGTTTAGAATTTATAATAGGGTTCCAACCATGTCGATCAGTTAACCCCTTTTTTTTTGTACATTCTCAAATCATCAATAAACAAAATAAAAAAATGTATACGAAAAATATTTTTTGTTTTTCTTTATTTAGAAATTCGCGCCTCTAGAGTAGAATACATCCTTCATAAAACTTATCCAATTTCTCTGACTTTTTACATTTCTCTCCTTCAAAATATCATTGACTTAATTCGACCACACTTTCCTTGATCTTCCTCTCACATGCTTTTCATTCGCACTTGCATTATAAGATCCTAATAAATCGGCCACAGCTGCTACCTTCCCATCCTTACACTCTACACTTACAATTGATAGAAATGTGTATTATATATCCTGATTTTTCCTTTTACGTCGGTCGGTGGGATATACTATAGTCATGTTCCTTCTTCATGTTATGCATTCTTCCTCTTCTTGTGTATATATGGTATTAGATACTTGGCGGGGCGGGGTCCTGCCGATGGGTCGGATCAAATTGAAGGATGCCAGAACCTGACGATGCCTGCCCGGCCGCATGCATTAAAAACTTTCTGTTAGATTGGTTTGTCACGCGCATCTATGTCTGACATGAGTGACGCATCTTGGGGTCTATATGGGAGATAAAGAGGGAACTCATTTCAAATTCAAGATAACTACTTAAAATACTTCCTCAAAGTATACACAGATAAACAAGACTCTCATACATATGATAGGCCAAATAGAAGGCCGAAGAGGTGTTGGCAGGAGGCAAATCTCCTGGCGCCGCAATATACGTGATTGGACTGGCATAAGGGGCGTTGGAGATATGTTTTGGGCTGCCGGGGACAAAGATATCTACTCTCAGGTGATATTCAACGTTGGGGGGACCTGCCATGACACTGGGAAGAAGATACATATGATACAACAGTAGAATGGGTACTTCTCAAATTACGGACATAAAACACAATGGGTGATAATATATAAAACACTGATGGGAATACAATTCTAAGACTTCGCAATTTTTCTTCATCTGTTCAATATGTCCATCTCAACATGCTCTTTTTCACCCTGTTAACCTTTCCTTCCCTGTGATGTATAACTAGTACACATTGCTTCAAAAAACTTCGTTCAGATTTTAGGTATTTAGGGATTTTAGGTATTTAGGTACATTTACGCATTGAATGAAAAAAAAAATAATAATAATAATTAGCACTTATCGGCCACATCAGATATATTTTTTGAAAATCGGGAATAAATTCACCAATACAATCAAACGTGTGTCAGTGTGTGACGTAGGTATATTCATTTAAAAAAACGCTATGGGTGAGGAAGCGGCACTATTCACGTCTCACTCTCACTTTACTTCAGTATATGGAAATGCAAGAAATAGAATCTCAGTTCGCTCGCTTCTCTCGCTTAGTAGTCAGCGGGCTTTCGTTCGAGGTGGTCACTTCCCCCGTTTTGTGAACATCGTATGATGTTTTTTTTCATGTTTTCAGGAAATAAAATTTCAATTATTATCATTTTTGAATTGAAATTTAATTAATTTATCGATTGGCTATGCATAATATTCTTGTTTTTCCGATTTTAAATAGTTCATTTTTACATGTGTATTGATTTGTATTAATTACACAGCAACAAAACGCGCGGATTTTTTTTTAGCACAGGAAGGGAAAGGTTAAACATATAAATTTTTAGTTCACATTTATTCTTATTAATACATTTTCATTCCGTGATGATTCACACTCCACATATTCTTCTCAGTGCATGCATTTCTACCGCATTCATTTAGTTCCTTTCATTTATTTTTCACGTTCACATTTCACTCTCATACTTTCTGGAACAACAATGCTGCTGGCAACCATCATTTTATCAGATTTTGAAATAAATCCATAATATTTTTAACAGGAAACTTTTGTCCAGCCGTAACATTGTTGATACTATGTATGATTCCCACAAATCAAATGACTCTTGCTGTGGTGATCATCATCACCACTGTGGGTGCGACAGGAGCAATCAATGTTGGAATGCTGGTAAGGATGAAGATTCTTATAATAATAATAAAATGACAATTTATATAGCGCTTTTAGCGAATGTCCTTGAAGGACGCGCTGATGATTTTGATTGTTTGGTATTTAAATAAAATACGTCAATTAGCAATGCGGAAGCAGAGAGTGAATGAATCGATGAATAATAAATAATAATTAATGATTAGTGATTCTTTATTTATCGGTAAGTAGGTATTTATACATTTCAGAACGGGCGCGGGATTGCGCAATATATTTTTATCTCACTCCTGTGCGTGCAGAGATGGTCGATTGAAATATTGCAGACGTCGCGAATAATATTGTGGGTAGACAATTTGTTGGCGAAAACGGCGAGACAGCGTGATGCGTTCTCTTTCTACTGTGGAATGTATCGTAAATAGTATTTTCGGGTAAACAATTTCAATGTTTTGGTATGCGACCTTTGGACATATCCGAAGGTCGTTTCGTCGGTCGTTGACCGTGTGTGTTGACAATATTCAGGGACGACCGTAGTTCCTACACGCTGTTGGGAGAGCAAACCCTTTTCAAGAGCGCTCTAGCGTGGAACTTGAATCCACTATTATATTAACAAATTAAAAAAATATGCAAAATTTAAGTAAAAGAAGGTAGTGGCTTCGGCCATTAGATAAAGAACTTCCCCTTATCTGTATATGTTCAGAAAAACATATTTGGTAAGAAAATCACTGAAAACTTACTAAGGGAAGACGAACTAAAATGAAACCTTTGTAGATCTTTTGATATGTGATAGTAACGTATTCGGCTTTAGGTGTAAAGTAGTGTACAGTACCCGGTGGTAAGTAATACACATCGGGCATAAGAAAGAGACTGTCGGCCATAACCGGCTAACTTCGGCTTTGTAGAGCGTCGTCTCTGTCATTCATACACGCGTTCCGTCGCAATTTGTCAGTCATTGTCGAGCGTTCTAGAGGTAGAGACGACGCTCTACAAAGCCGAAGTTAGCCGATTATGGCCGACAGTCTCTTTCTTAAGCCCGATGTGTATTACTTACCGCCGGGTATTGTATCTATTTATTACTGGAGTTTAATGAAATGTTTCCAATAGAATTATGCAGTTCTTTCAAGAAAAATTATCGAGTTCCTATATGGTATTTCTCATTTGAAGAACGTTGGTTACTATTAAGTGTTACCACAATAAATTCTTGTAAAAAAACTGTAAATAGAAAATGTATTTCCCATTTGAGAATTTATTGTGCTGACAATTAAAAGTTACCAACATTCTTCAAAAGGGAAATATTTTTTTCTTTTACAATTTTTTTTTTATAAGCGTTTGTTGTGCTGACACTAAATATTAACCAACATTATTAAAGTCCTCTTACTAATTACAAGTGTTACAAAACAGCACTATATAAATAAATCCTTGAGTTTTTAAGAGACAGTGAGGACGATTTTATAGAAATAAGATGGCGGAATAAGAAAAAAGCTTTTGGGAATCACTAATCCAGCCCCATGACTTGATTATTTCGAATGTGTTTGGGATCCACTAATCCAGCACTATGACTTGATTATTTTAAATTTGTTTGGGAACCACTAATCCAGCACCATGACTTGGTTATTTCAAATGTGTTTGGGATCCACTAAACCAGCACTATGACTTGATTATTTTAAATTTGTTTGGGAACCACTAATCCAGCACCATGACTTGATTATTTCAAATGGGTTTGGGAACCACTAATCCAGCACCATGGCTTGATTATTTCAAATGTGTTTGGGAACCACTAATCCAGCACCATGACTTGATTATTTCAAATGTGTTTGGGAACCACTAATCCAACACCATGACTTGATTATTTCAAATGTGTTTGGGAACCACTAATCCAGCACCATGACTTGATTATTTCAAATGTGTTTGGGAACCACTAATCCAGCACCATGGCTTGATTATTTCAAATTTGTTTGGGAACCACTAATCCAGTACAATGAGTTGATTATTTTAAATTTGTTTGGGAACCACTAATCCAGCACCATGACTTGATTATTTCAAATGTGTTTGGGATCCACTAATCCAGCACTATGACTTGATTATTTCAAGTGTGTTTGGGAACCACTAATCCAACACCATGACTTGGTTATTTCAAATGGGTTTGGGAACCACTAATCCAGCACCATGACTTGATTATTTCAAATGTGTTTGGGAACCACTAATCCAGCACCATGACTTGATTATTTCAAATGTGTTTGGGAACCACTAATCCAACACTATGACTTGATTATTTCAAATGTGTTTGGGAACCACTAATCCAGCACCATGACTTGATTATTTCAAATTTGTTTGGGAACCACTAATCCAGCACCATGACTTGATTATTTCAAATGTGTTTGGGAACCACTAATCCAGCACCATGGCTTAATTATTTCAAATGTGTTTGGGGACCACTAATCCAGCACCATGACTTGATAATTTAAATGTGTTTGGGAACCACTAATCCAGCACCATGACTTGATAATTTAAATGTGTTTGGGAACCACTAATCCAGCACCATGACTTGATTATTTCAAATGTGTTTGGGAACCGCTAATCCAGCACCATTACTTTATTATTTCAATGCTTACAAATACTTCCATTGTCTAAATAAATTTGCAAGTTAAATGGATGAAAATTGCTTTCTTCGTGTTCTGAGATATATAGATATTAGGGTAAATGTACAATTATCAATTTCAGGTTCAAGTTTTAAAGTTGCATTTAATCATGTACGAGTATATGACACAAAGAAGAAATATTTATAAAAATTCATTATGAACCAAATTAAAATATCTTTTTTCGTTTTAGCTGAACCACATTGACTTGTCTCCAAACTTTGCAGGAATAATGTTCGGCTTGACAAATATGATAGCCAATATTTTTGGACTCATAGCTCCTAATATTGTGGGATTTATTGTCACAGAATCGGTAAGAAAAAAAAACTATACTCATCAGACCAGTGACGTGTAATAAGTTCCAATAGTGTTGCACCTTGGAAGTTCATTAGAGTCTGTATTCTTAATGAATGTTTAGGGACTTGCGTTTCGCATAGAAGGATGAGGTTGCTTTAATAAAAGTCGTCGAGATCGAAATAAGCAAAGAGAGAGAGTTTATTGAGAGCGTATGTATTTATAATGTATAGAACGGCGCAGAACATGTCGCCGTCTCGCTTCGCCGAACACATGGTTATTGTCACGTGTTCCATATAAATTTCATACTAAGGTCTGTAGGAGAGGCAAGAGATATGTCGGCGTCTCACTCTCGCTGTTCGCTACTAGTGCACACTAGTAGCGAACAGCGAGAGTGAGTACTTCGCACAGCACCGTCTCGCATTCTTTGCAGAGCGAGTTCAATGACCGAGCGGCCAAAGATCGCCTCAGTGGGTTCAGTGACCGCACACACGGTCGCTACAAATGTAATCAATTTATTATTGTTCACTCACTGACTAAAAATACTTAAATTTGAGTAATTAGCAAATATAAAAAAAATTAAGATTATGATTATAATATAAGGAATGTTGAAAATGATTGATTTAGTACTTTAAAATTAATTACTCTATTTATTTATTATTACACATGACAAGAAATATACATAATTTGCGAAACAAAAAAAAAACAACAGGTAATTTAATTTAGACATAAAATTTTAATGGATCTGGGTTTGTTGCCTTTTATTTGTCTTATTCCCAGTAAACTAGGCTTTTGTCTGTATCTCACTGAGGATATTTAGCATGAAAAAATAAATCGATACTTCTATCCGATTTTTGATTACACAAAAACAAAACCCCATTGCACTTTCTCATCAACCTGACAAACAGTGACACTCAATTACAACTGAAAACATCATACGGAATCAAACTCTTTATACATCATCACTCCAGAAAGACCAAAAATGTTCATCCCATAATATTCCGCACACAATCATAAGAATAAAAATAAAAACAAAAATATAGAGAAACACAAATACAAAACAACAAAAATTAAAACAACAAGAATAAACCCACACTCAAGAGCCCACACAAATCTTTTCCACAAGTCATTCATCCTGAAAGGCCAAGTACTCAAAACCCTGTCGCAATAACAACCACGCTCCGATCGACTGTCTAAATGGTTTTCCTCCCTTTAATTTTATTGAATTCGGCACGCCATTGTATGTCATGGGAGCCAAATAAGCATATTGCCTTTGGGCAAAAGAAGTTGTAACTCTAGGGATGGTGAACATTTCATTATAATGAACATTTCATTAAAATAATCGTAAACTTTACAGATGGAGCCTTCAGATTGGAACAAAATATTTTATATTGTTGCTGGAGTTTACTTCTTTACCAATCTTTTCTACTTGGTGTTTGGCAGTGCTGAACGGCAGCCTTGGGACGACCCTGTTTATGAAGAGGAAGCGGAAGAAGAGTAGAGATGTTAAAAATGTTTGAAGATTTTCACAACTATTGTCGATTAGTTGAAATTGCTGGATCTATTGCCCTATTTAGTTGACAATGACAAAGTTTAATGAATGGGACAGCTTTTATTCTCAAGGCCACTATTATTTTTTTATTTATTACAATGTATCGTTTTTTTATACTATTTAAAATAATTAGAATCATTGAAATAAAGTTAGAATTTAGGTGTGTATGAATACTAAATCAACATGTTACGAAAATTATAAATACTAACGTGGTTCATAGACAAGAAACATCAGAAAAGACTACGTATGTGCATACTGTACTTGAGAAAATGTAGGATAGTTCCTGTGACATTTGAAATGTCATGTCTCAAAGGAATGGAGTACAATTGTTTTTTTTTACAAATCGAGTAGTTTTTTTATAAATAGAAAAATTGTTATTCTCTAAACTGACGTGTTAATTTCAAATTTTCATTATACTGACTTTCTAATGTATTGTATGATTTGTATCTATCTTTAAATAGGCCAAGATCTACTATGAATTAATATTAACTACGAACATTAAATTTTAGGTATAAAAAAATCGAAAATTCAATTATCGTACACCCCATCCCTAGCCAATGCAGACTAACGTAGTGACTTTTGACAAACGTCACCAAATATTATTTGATTTTAACAAACTGCCACATATTTGCTAATTTGTTAATTTGTCATTATTGTTAGTTTTATATAATGTATTTATTAAAATAACTTGCTATTTATTAGAATCGAGGCTTATATTAAAGTTGATAAAACAATTCAAATTACTGAACGTCGTTACAAGGTTGTATTGGGGTAAATTTGTGAGCTGTCACAGGACTCATCCTACATTTTCTGAACTATAATCTATGTTATTTGGGTGCGGAAGAATTTGAGTAATAATTCAACAACTCTCGCACCTGAAAATATCTTACAATATCGAAGTTATCTTTTCGATAGAAAATATCTTATCTTTTCAAAGTTCTTCTTATATTTAGAAGTTAATCAATTCAAATAACTAAGGCCACACCAAAGTGCTTCGCTAGGTGCTACGTGACTAATAGACTAGGTGACTTCAGGCTTGGCCACACTAAAGTGCTTCGCACAAATTCATTTGACATTTGGGAGCGGTTGAGTTAACAAACGATGCCACTTTCAAAACAAACCAATTTCATTACAACTTACCATCTTTATTTACTTCCTGTGCAACTTCATTCCAAAGTGATTTTATTACAGGTACATTTTTGTATAATTTGCTCGATGGGTTCCACAAAGGCTCCCATCTTGTAAAATTACTTGGTGACACAATAAAATTAACCAACATGTCTGTTTGCTAGGAGATTCACTCGGTGACTAATCGTCATTTAGCATGGCGCGAAGCGTGCAGTGTGGCCATTGCGATAGTATGCGGTGCGTTGGTTCGCTAGGATATGTTGCCTAGCTCACAGCATAGGTCTAAGCACCAAGCGAGGCTCCTACCTGTGTGACCGAGGCCTTAGGACAGCCTCTTATATCATTTATTATTTTGAAAGGCATGATTGAATCAGACATTATTCTGCCGTCAGAAAGTATAATTAAAGGTAATGCTGTTAACAAATCATTACGAAATATGATTTATTATGTCATGTTTTCTGAATGACATAATAAATCTTTGAGAATGAAAGCTGTAATATTTTCGAAATGTCGAGTATCTTTTAGATCAATCAAATGAGGTAAAACATTATTTTAAACTAATGAGGAGAGAAGTGTTTGTCTTCTGTGAAGATGACTTGTTTTTTTATAAAATACTATGAAAAATAAAACATTCTTGTTAATATGTCCATTATTTTGATATCATATGAGACTAGATAGATAGAAGAAAAAAGAAATGATTACTATATATCTGAAACTAGACTGACAGCAAGTGATGTAATTGAAAGAATTGCTTGGTTGAAGTGGAAAAATGCAGGGCGTGTTGCACGAATAAGAACTGAAAGATGGACAAAACGGATACTAGAATGGTGACTGCACAATGGGAACGGACCATCAAGAGGCCTGAATACACAATGAATTTATGTCAGCGAATAGCATTCGGACTAAGCCGGCGGATTCTTTGCATATTCACTTTTTTATTTTATATCTGAATTTATGAGTTTTTAGGAACTGTTGTTCCTTAAAGGAGAGATGATGAGGATGATTGTTGATAAATAAAAACTCGTCGAAATCGGAATGTGTAAAGAGGAATTTTATTGACAGACGTCGGTATTTATAATGTTTATTGAATGTGTGCGGGAATGCGCACGCGATATATCTCTGTCTCATCTCTGCGTTTATTGTCGCGTGTAGGTATTCTTTCTGTTTTGGGAGACAGGCGCGAAAGATGTGTGGCTTACTCCTTCCCTCATGGAATGCGCTCTCGGTTGCTAGCAAGTTGAATGAGCGACGCGTGGACGTTGTCCATTGATTGTCTCGGATTGTGCAAAGTGTGCAAAGGTCGTCTCGTGGGTTCAGTGACCGCGCATACGGTCGCCACAAGTTCTTGTAACTTATCATATATGCTGCTTATTATAAATTCTTATAACTAAACTTAAAAATATCTCTGCCTTTCAAAAGTCTGCAGCAGATTAAACTTGCCGATCTTTGGGTTTGAAAGTTTGAACTTTGGGTTTAATATTTCACACAAAATAAACTAATACATGCATAGGCATCTTCCATCCACAAGATAGCTAAAAAGCATATTTGATAATGAGAGATTGTCTATCATTATTGGATGCCATTAAATCGTTCACTGTGTTAAGGTGGATACAAAGCGATCAACATTGAGACGAGGGTAGGAGGAAAAGGAAGGCTTTCATCCAGCAATGGGTAAATGGGGATGAAATGAGGATTAGACTAGATCAGAGGGAACAATTTGTTTGTTGACACAATTGACTTTTTACGTAAAAAAATTCGCAATAGACTTTTTACGTCACAGTATCTACGTATCAAATTTGCAAGATTTAACACATTAACACGTAACACATAAAGGGTCTTTCAAATTGAGCGGTTCTTTAAATTCTTGGATAAAACACAGATGGCGTCGCAAACTTGCCTGGGTCTTATGACATTTGAGAAGTGTAATGTATGATATTTATAAAAATGGAGTCGTATACAATACAACAACGCGTTCAAATTGAGAATTATTTTATGTATTGTAATCTCCGGAAACGGCGATGTTAATTGGCCATTAAGATCATGTGATCTGACACCGTTGGGCTATTTTCTCTAGGGTTACGTGAAAAGTCAGGTCTATAAGAATGACCCCCAGTCAATTTCTGAGCTGAAGGACGAAATTATTCGCGTTATTGGTGAGTTAAAAATGCAATTATGCCAAAATGTCATGGAAAATTTTGACAAAATAGTGGACATCAGTGGTGCTGCAAGAGGTGGACATTTGGCGGATATTGTTTTTTGTGTTTAAATGTCATACTTCAATGACCAATAAAAAGTTTTTTGAGATCAAAGTAAATTGTGTGTTTTATTCAAGAATTAAAAAAAGTGGAATTAAAAAACACCGCTCAATTTGAAAGACCCTTTATTAAAGACGAATAATTCATAACCTAATTTCATAATTAGTATGAGCGGAATTTATCTCGCTAAAAAAATATTAAGGAAAAGAAAACTCATAGATACATACATTCATTTGGAGCAGACATATCTACATATTAAAGGATAATCAATTGACAGCGTTGATAAGTGAACACACTTTATGAGATTTGGTAACATTACACGCCATATTGTAAGTTGTGAAGATGGCTGTGATCGATAAAAAATTGCTTAGTGATCGACTTGTTGGCCATCCTTAGATTACATGAAGTGTAAATGAAAAAAAAACGTGCAATATTACAGGAATATTTGACAACAAATAATTTAGAAAATGAAATTTTCTACAGAAGGTCGTTAATTCAAACCTAACAATGTGTTTGTTCCCTCAGATAAAACAAGATTATTTTCCACCTAGTATAAGAATACCTATGACCAACGTTCCCTCTAAGGTATGCGCGTGTGCGTGTGCCGCACATCTGTTAAACATTGCCCGCAAACATGTTTCCATCTTCCGCACACATCTCAAAGAAAGGAACTTGTCATCATTTTTTTGACACACTAATACTAGAAACTGACCAATTAGCACACACACGAATTTCCTTCACACACGAATCTACGTAATTCTAGTATATATGATCAAAAATTTGCATAGACAATATTGTGATTTAAAATTTGTAGCTGCTGAAAAAGTGAAAACGGGCTCAACTCAAACATTTACGGATTTATTGTTATTGACACTTAATAATCAAGATAATTTAGCGGATATTTCAATCCTGTTAGACAAAAAAATAGGGGGAACGTTGCCTATGATATCAGTCATATGTATTATTTTTTAAAATAATAATAAAAACCAAGTAGTTTGATTCATGTTCCTCACTTAAAATCGGACCCAATAAATTATTTGTAGCCTAGAGATAAATATTTTTTAAAACAAAGTTAACAAAAATGATATGAGTCTGTCTCGAATATTTAATTTTTTATTGTTTTTTCCTTTAAATAAATAACTTATAACATTGTATGCAACCAAAAAGTATTGAAAATGTTCTGTGTCAGTATGAGATCATAATACCTGTTAAACTCCTCACTCAGTGTCACACAGTATAACATACTCGTACACATATAATGTTCATTGCGAGAATGTTTTATTTTTAATATTTCCAATGAATTTGTTGTAAATTATTAATAAAAATGTGCAACATGATATTTAGTGTTTTTTAACAAGCATAATTTTTCCTTTTGTACATATTTTCATTGCATCACCATACCACTGTTATTTGATAGACAAATAAGCAGTACAATAAAAGTCTAATTATTGATTATAAATTCAGGGGACGAAATTTCATGCAAAAATTCGAAATGGCCATTTTTCTTATTGTAAAAATAAAGTAGTTAAGTCGAGTTTTGTGAGTTGAGAAATTGAGACAAAATAACATATGTCAGACACGAGGAATTCCTGGTGCGCCAGGGCTACTACTATTACGTCATTATAATCTTGAAGGTATTGTGATCCTATTTTATTTGTGATTCTTTGGTGATTTCACATTTTACCCTACCTTGCTTCTTTTGGTCACGACGCTTCCAGAGCGATCGTTAGAAATAATCTTAAAGTTAAACTCTTAAAGGGAATTTATTAGAGTCAGATTCCTATTCAAATTCTACCGAGATCATTGATCCGGCAGTGATAATAAATAATATAATTTAAACTACTACTGTGTTTCATTGTTATCACCTTATTCTCAGATGAATGCTGTGAGAAGTTCTAGTATTGTTGCCCATCGAAATCCTGAGACGAAAGAGATCTGTGTTCACTTTCTTTTACCACTGAGCTAACCTCGAGTTATGACTCATTCTGATATTCTTAATGTTTAATAATTTAAATTTAAATTAACCTTAAGTATATAATCTAAAATCAGAAAACAGTCGTAACACATATTTAATCTCTAAGCGAGTGAGATTTTATAATTAAAATAAAAATTGATTCTGTAAGTAATATAAAACACCGTGGCCATGTTCTTGAAGAAGTATGTCTTAAAATTGTTTTTATGACACGTTATTAATTTGTACGATTCGGGTTTCAGCATATTATTGGAAAAAGGTATATTTTTTCGAGTAAGCCACCATCATATTGGCTTTTTTAGTATTTGAATTTGGCGCAGGATTAATTACTTTGTTGTGATATGATGCATTGTCTATAAGTACAACGGACCGAGGATCTAAATTTGGTATTAATTTTTCCGTTAGCCACTTTCTATAATTATCGAAATTCATAAAGTTATGATAATCCCCGGTCGTTTGGCTTGTAAATGAGAAAACAATTTGGTAAAAATCTGCTTTCATCCCCTGCATAGACAATAATGAAGCGAGATCCTTAAGATATGGGTTTCCGAAGTCCTTCATTGGCATTATCGTTCCATCCTTTTGCGATTGCAAATTGCGGCCACCATATACAAAATAATTGAATAGATAAAAATATTTGAGCCATCTCCGTTTTATGGACAAATTCATGTATTCGGGAATAAAAACATCGGACGTACAGTGTACGTTCATAGTCTCTTGAAGTTAAAATTCGCTCGCCGTACGGCCATACTCGTAAAGGTTAATGGTCAAATAAATTTTAAATAAAATTTGATTTTAACACTATAAATTCAAATAATTTGATTTTGACATGGTAACCTCTTTACATATATTAAATTGTTCATATTTGCATGCTTGGTATAAATATGATCCCACTGGTTTTTATATAGGGTTACACACTTGATTACCACATAATAATCTTCGATTCAAAGTTTTAAGCAAGTGAATTGTCATAGTTGTGAAATCATTAAAGGCAAAATAAAAACAAATAATTATCCATATGAAAAAAACACTCGAAACCCTATACTTATAACAATAATCTTGAGATATTTTGACATTAAAACTTTGTATAAAGGGAGAGCTGAGAATTTAACCACTCCTGGTGTGTAATACACGAGTCATCCCACCTATTATGACAATGTGCCCCTGTATCAAACCAGCATAGTTCGCTAATATCCAATATGTTTATCCTCATCCTTTCCATTTCCTGTATCAAGTTGTCTAGTTTTCCAGGAGTATGTAAACTTCTTACATTCCAGGTTCCTATACGTATATTGTTCTTCACTATGTTGAGCCGGGAGATTCTTAGCACCCCTGACCCATTTAAGAGTCGCCTGGGACTCGGGGTCGTGGCTTGATTTCTCTGCATAGTGATTTCCTGGGGAGGGATATCCAGAGTGGTTTCCCCTTTCCTTCTCTGGAGGATTTTCTTATGGGGGTAACCTTCGCTTAGCTGGGTGGATCCAGTTTTGTGGCGCTGGAAACTCGCCATTGGTCCACTCTCTATCTGCTATGATACTGATGGAAATGCCAGTGGTCACATTGTCCGGGGTTCGCGGGGCCTGAGAGATGTCTCGTGAACGCTAGAGAGTTGGACTTGGTTGTAGTGTTACTGGTGACATTGCAATGTGGCGCATTACGACATTTTGTAGAAGTATACTTTCCAGCCAAGCATACTCCATCATAGCCCTACTACCCATTGGAACCCCTATTAGAATTATTAGAATTTATAAATACTTTTTGACAAAAATACAGTACATTTTGAATTATGAAATATACTATTTTTTTAATTAACAGTAGAATTTAATATGTTAAGTCAATTTCAGAACCTAGAAAGAAGTGAAAAATACAAATTATCGTTAATTAACACAGGCTTTACTGTAATATTGTTTGGTGTATTAAAAATTGTATTTATGAATTTGGACACTATATAGTATTTGTAATGCACTCCTTCCACTGAAACAATTAAAACATACGAGAAATGTATAACTGATAACACAAAGTTGTATGTTTAAAGTGATATATGGTTGTATAAACAAATATAGCTATCAAATTTGGTTGGGAGTTGTTACGTCACAGGCTTTTTGATGAGTATTTTAAATTTGATTATTAATATTGATTTTGCAAAGTTATTCCTTGATAGAAAAAATAATTGAAAATACTACAATGTTTCTAATTTTTTAAATTATTATTTTTTTTTGTTTAAAAAGAAAAAAAATATGTCAAATAATATTATAAATTTTAATAAGCACATGTTTACAAAGCATTTTCATTGAGCAATGCAATGCACTTGAGTTTCTTTACTCATGATGCAATTTATATTTGTTTGAGTGCAACCCACAACAATCACATACATATATTCTTTATCCAAACAATTGGAGCTGAATTTTTCATTTCTGTCTCAAAGTTGATACTAATATACTGTTATGAAACTACATTATGACAAATCTTGATTTTGTTTGATTTGACTACATATCTTATAAATTTATTGGGTATTAACATAAGTTGTGACCGCTTTTTCCAAATTTAAAAATGAGCCCCAAAAGTAAAACAAAATGGTAAAGGTTATACGTCATTCGAAAAACAAAATTCTGCTTTACAAGATATTGTATTTGCTTTTATGTTACATATATTATTTTATTTGATTACAAGCCTTCAAAATCGAATGTCGAGTAGACGAAAGGGAGCATTTTCGACACCTCCTTCTGTTCATGTTCAATCGAGGGAATAAAACTGCTCGCGATATTTGCAGAGTGTACGGTGAATATGCTATGAATGAAAGGACAGCTCGTCGATGGTTTTTGCGTTTCAAAGGCGGTAATTTCGACCTAAAAGACATGGAGCGTTCTGGACGACCAGTGGACTTCGATGAGAACCGTTTAAACCATATTATTCATGAAGATCCCCTTCAAACCACCGTAAAATTGGCTGAGCAGATGAATTTTAGTCACATGACTGTATGCCGCCATCTTAAATCAGTAATTATGTGGTAAAGGAACCTTTGCTTGTGGCCATGCATAGCTCGATGACGCGCGAACAAACCAGCAGAAATTGTCGAACGTTGATTTTTGTTGTTTTCACTCAAAACATGTGGAACCCAAGCACCAAACTTCTGACCTTTCCCATTGATTTAAGATGGCGGTATACAGTCATGTGACAACAATTCATCTGCTCAGCCAATTCTACGGTGATTTGAAGAGGATCTTCATGAATAATATGGTTTAAGCGGTCCTCATCAAAGTCCACTGGTCGTCCGGAACGCTCCATGTCTTTCAGGTCGAAATTACCGTCTTTGAAACGCAAAAACCATCGACGAGCTGTCCTTTTATTCATAGCATCTTCACCGTATATTTCATAAATGTCGCGAGCAGCTTTGACAGCTTTATCCCCTCGATTGAACACGAACAGAAAGAGGTGTCAAAAATGCTCACTTTCGTCTACTCGACGTTCCATTTTGAAGGCTTGTAATCAAATAAAATAATTTATGTAACGTAAAAACAAACACAATATCTTGTAGAACAGAAAATTTTCTTTCGAATGACGTATAATATTTACCATTTTGTTTTACTTTTGGTGTTCATTTTTAAATTTGAAAAAAAAAAAAACGGACACAACTTATGTTAACACCTAATACTTTGACTAAAACTCGTCACCTTACAACAATATCATATACCCAATAGCTGATTTCTATTTAGGAGTTTAGTCTTAATATAGAAATAAAATACCCACCATAATTTAGCCTTAATATAGATACATTTGAATAGGGAAATTCAGAAACATAAAAATCTTTTAGAAATTAAAAAAATATCCATCACTTAGTTTATTTAAGATAAAATATACAGGCCCGTAGTTGACAAAAAATCTTTTAGTAAATCTCTACAGTGCACAAGTTAGAATATGGAGTATTGGTGTGGATTCTGTGGGGGATTCATCAAGTCTAAAAGAAATTTTTGAGCTCGCAATAGCTCTTTTCTACGAGTTTAAGGTTTCTTCTAAGTATGTTGGGATACTACCTTCTAAACAAGAGAAGGGATGCAAGGGTGTTCTTATATATTTAAGTTGCTGACAGGAGCAATTTCTATTTCAACTATGCTGGAAAAAATATAGTTGATAGTTCCTGAAAACTATCCGACGTACTGAAATATTAATCAATTTAGACTGATAATAAGAAGAACTAATTTATAAAATGCTTTTTCTTTGTTAGACGGGTTGTTCCTTTTGAATATGGCCTCGTATATTGATATCTTTAATATTTCAGAAAATGTTTTTAAAGTTAGTTGTTAAGGCTTAACAATTATTTCTTATTTATTATAAATTTTTATTTTTTGTCACTTAATATAATTTTTAATAACCTTTTATCTAATTGAGTTTAACTCACATATGTCAGTTTTATAAAATTAATAAACTCACAGATCACTAACATAATTGTATGAAATATTTACAGGTTACAGCATTTTCACACATCTAAAGCTTAGTAAACAAATTCTTAAACCAGACTTCGACCTTCCTTTTTTTTGTGTAGTCGGAACTGGAATTCGAAAACCCCCGAATGGGAGATAAGCATCTTATCAACCAGGTCGTGGAACTACCATAATACCTCACCATAATATCTATACAGAACTATCCATGTATCGTCTTCTTCATTGCATGCTCAATGCTCAACATTGTGGTCTTCTAGTTATCTTGGACTTGGTGATAATCTGTCTCCATCCCTCTCGGTCCTGGTCCATGTTGAATATAGCGCTTAAAGAGGGTTCTGTTAACTCTTTTATTTGATCTGTCCATCTCATAGGACACCCTACTTTGGCTCAACTGTTCCGGCGATCAACAACTTCTCCCAATTTTCATACTTTTTCTAGCAACATGCATAAAGTACAGAACTATTATTTGTCTTATTCTGTATTTTATGAAAAGTCTTTAGATTATCTACAATTCTTAGATGACAGAAACATTGGTTTTAAAAAAATATAACACTTTCTGTAATATCATACTCGTGTTATGTATGTCAAGATGTGATGCTGGAGGTGGATGCTTTGTATTCCATGGATCACAAGGTATAGAAACCGGCGGTAAGTAATACACATCGGGTTTTAGAAAGAGACTGTCGCTTTATAGAGCGTCGTCTCTGATGCGATGCGCTAACAGTCCGTGCGACAGAGACGACACTCTACAAAGCGACAGTCTCTTTCTTAAGCCCGATGTATATTACTTACCGCGGGTTTCTATACCTTGTGATCCATGGAATACAAAGCATCCACCTCCAGCATCACATCTTGACATACATAACACGAGTATGATATTACAGAAAGTGTTATATTTTTTACATATCATAAAAATTTAAATACACACGGATCTGTTAATAAATAAATGTAATGCAGGTTTATAAATTCTAGAATGTTGACTTGCTGTCAACTGATATCATGAGTTTTTGGTTGATTTAAGTGAGTATATATATTTTATACGAAAATGTTTCATTATAAAATTAATCTGGACTAAGTTCAGACGTTCTGTAGTGATTATTTTTTAATATAGAATATAAGTTTGAAAAATGACTGCCGAGGAGGATGCTCAAAATGGATACATCAAAGTCAAAAAGAATGAGGGTGATATCGAGGAACCATTACAAGGTAATATACTTATTTTTTAAATTAATACATCAGTGGTCTATGTAACTAAAAATCAGATAATCGAGAGGGGAAAATGTCACAACATTATCTATACTAGAGAAAATATAGCATGGTTCCTGTGACAGTTCACAAATTTGTCCAAATACAACCTTGTAACGATGTTCAGTAATTTTAATTATTTTATTAACTTTAATATAAGCCTTGATTCTAATAAATAGCAAGTTATTTAGGTAAATATTAAGTGTTAACACAAGTTGTTCTACATAATGTGTTATTTAAATAAATACCATTTATAATCTGTAATTTATATTTTTTTCGGATTGTTCTTTTTTTTTTAATTTTAATGAAATCATCTAAGCCTATTCTGTGAATATAAATAAATAAGGTAATAAATATTATTAAAATAATTAATTCAATTATACTTAAGAAATTGTAGTACGGTTCCTGTGACAGTTCACAAATTTGCCCCAATACAACCTTGTAACGACGTTCAGTAATTTTAATTATTTTATCAACTTTAATATAAGCCTCAATTCTAATAAATAGCAAGTTATTTAGGTAAATACATTGCATAAAACTAACAATAATGAAAAATTAATACACCTGGTTACAAATTAGTAAAAATGTGGCAGTTTGTTAAAATCAAATAATATTTGGTGACGTTTGTCAAAAGTCACTACGTTAGTCTGCATTGGCTATACGATAATTGAATTTTCGATTTTTTATACCTTAAATTAAATGTTCGTAATTAGTATTAACTCATAGTGAATCTTGGCCTATTTAAAGATAGATACAAATCATATAATACATAAGAAAATCAGTATAATGAAAATTAGGATTTAAAACGTCAGTTTAGAGAAACAATTTTTCGATTTATAAAAAAACGATTCGATTTGTAAAAAAAAAACGATTTTACCCCATCCCTTTGAGACATGACATTTCAAACGTCACAGGGACCATCTTACATTTTCTCCAGTATAGTTACGATATATGAATTTTATGGAAATAATAATATTACACGTCTTCAAATAATAAATCAAATTTAATGTAAATCTAAAGATTTTTTTCGGAAGAAATAATATGTATATTTTTTAAAATAATACATACGACAGAAGTCATAGGTATCCTTATACACACGAACACTAGGCGGGAATATTGCCTGTGTCGTTCGAGAGAGTATCACAGCGTGGGGTTCGAACTGACGACCTTCCACACGGAAGTCCAGTGCATTACCACGTGGCCATGCACCTCACATGTTAATTTATTTTCATTCTTTGTGTACATGGTTAAACATGGTGGGCTTATTGCTTTATAACAATTTCTTTCAATCAACCAGCTCATTTTGGATACATTAAACTGTTCAATCTTTGACAAATTTTACAAAAAATATATACATGGTTTACATTAAATTTTAAATAAAATCAACACGAATAAATGAATAATTTCTATCAATAATGGTAGAACTAGAGGAAAGGAATTTGTTAAAAGATAAGGTAGGGAAGCAAAGGAAAATTAGGATGAAAGGATTTTCTGTGTGATGTAATATTTATTAAATTATTTCTCAAATATAAATAAGAATGGTGCACATCCGATAAATCTTGGAAGTTCAATTTCCCAATCGCGCCGAGTGAACCACAAACGAAAATGTGTAACATGTAATGTGATGTGTTGGTATGCAAAGGATTCTCTCATCGTCTCATCGAAGAGAATGTACGGTTTCTGAAAGAAACTGATATTTTTCCCGATAATATGATGGAGAATTATTGACTTTGCACTTCATTAAAATCTTTAAGCTTTTAAAAGCATTGTAACCTCTAAGCTAAGAAAATGCATCATTATAAAATAAATTTGGACCAAGTTCAGACATTTTGTAGGGATTATTTTTTAAAATAGAATATTAGTACAAGTTACGAGATGGGTGACAATATGCTAAACATCATATGCTATGCTGACGATACCACCATCATAGCCGAATCAGAGGAAGACTTGCAACAAATGCTACATCGATTCCACACTGCTTCCAAAAAATACAACATGTCTATCTCCATCAGCAAGACTGAATGCATGACTCTAGTCAGAGAACAAGTTGGATGCAGTGTAGCGATCAACGACACACCAATCGAACAAGTTATAAAATTTAAATACTTGGATGCTAGCATAATGTGCAATAATTACCTCTATGGCGAAGTACTTGAACAATCACAAAAGGCCGCAGCTATTTCCGGATGTTTAAAGAACACTGTCTGGAAAAACAAGTATATGAACATCCAAAGCAAGGTGAGGATATACAAGACCTGTGTCTGCCCCATAATGACATACAGCATAAAGTTCAAAGCCGACACTGTCAGAATAAAAAATCTCCTTCGAACCAACGAAATGAAGGTACTTAGGAGTATCGCTGGCAAAACCCTTCGTGATAGAGTACGAAACACAGAAATCCGACAGATGTGCGAAGTTGAAGATATTGTCAGATGGGGATGACAGAGAAGAAGGTTCTGGAATGAGCATGTATCCAGAATGGCGGAACCAAGAGCCGTAAGAATAGCCAGGGACAGTATCCCCCAAGCAAGCAGACCTTCAGGACGACCTCCCAAAAGATGGAAAGACATCTGGCAGTCGATGTCACAAGAGGGAAACGATGGTGCTGGACCATAACAGGCCAACAGGCCTAAAAGAAGAATAAGAAGAATATAAGTTTGAAAAATGACTGCCGAGGAGGATGATCAAAATGGATACATTAAAGTTAAAAAGAATGAGGGTGATGTCGAAGAACCATTACAAGGTAATATATATAGAGCCAATATTCCACCCCTCGACAATCTCCTCATTGTCTTCATGTTATTGCATACCTTATGGTAAGTCGACAATGCTTAAATTATTTTCTGCTTCGAAATTTATATTTAGGATCGTTCGTCATCTTCATTGCATTCGGTGCATATTAAAATTCATTTTATATCTTTCATTGACCTGCAGACAAAACGTTTGTCATCTTCTAAACTAATTATATATGAAATGTAATTATGAAGATAAGATATAGTAAAATTAACTAACAGTTACGGAGTGACTAACTGAGACTAGAAACTTCCTTGTGAATTCATTCGAATTTTTACTGGATGAATGAATTATTACTATGCTTGGGAAAATGTAGGATGGTTCCTGTGACGTTTGAAACGTCATGTCTCAAAGGCATGGGGTAAAATCGTTTTTTTTTACAAATCGAGTAGTTTTTTTATAAATCTAAAAATTGTTTTTCTCTAAACTGAGGTTTTAATTTCTAATTATCATTAAACTGACTTTCTAATGTATTGTATGATTTGTATCTATCTTTAAATAGGCCAAGATCCACTGTGAATTAATACTAATTACGAACATTTAATTTCAGGTATCAAAAAATCGAAAATCCAATTATCGTACACCCCATCCCTAGGCAATACGGACTAACGCAGTGACTTTTGAGAAACGTCACCAAATATTATTTGATTTTAACAAACTGTCACATTTTTGCTAATTTGTAACAAGATGTTTTAATTTGTCATTATTGTTAGTTTTATGTAATGTATTTACCTAAATAACTTGCTATTTATTAGAATTGAGGCTTATATTTTTTTTTTTCGTGGTTGCAGTCCTAAGACTGGTTTGCAGCAATTTGAACTCTTCTCCTCCATTCCCCCCTGTCCTGTGCGGCTCTTTTTAAGTCTGTGTATGTTGAGCAGCGCACGTCCACCAACAGGTCCTCCAGGTACTCTCGGCGTGGGCGTCCCCTAGAGTTTGTCCCCTCGGTCATGCCCTCCATTATGGCATGCAAGAGGCCCTCTTGTCGTATTATATGCCCGATCCATCTTGCACGCCTTTCGGACAGGATCCTGAGCAGGTGCCTTCCTCCTTCGATTCGTTGGAGAACCTCTTCATTTGTGATGCGGTCTCTCCAGGAAATTCCTAATAGTCTTCTATAGGACCACATCTCAAAAGCCTCTAGTCTTCGTCTATCTCTTTCGGATAGGCACCATGTCTCGCAGCCGTACATCAAGATACTCCATACATAGGTCTTGATGAGGAGTATTCTCAGTTTAAGGTCTATATTATTTGATTCTATTATTTTCGACCTTTTATTAAATGCAAGTCTAGCCTGATGTATACGGCTGTCGACCTCGCTCTTGGACCGACCGTCCCATGTTATTTTGCTCCCGAGGTAGACAAACTCCTTGGTGTTCTTTAGTGGTTTACCCGACATCACTATTCTCATCTGGTGCTGCGCTCGGCCTACAGTCAGCAGCTTTGTTTTGTCTTTATTTATCTTCATACTGTAGTTATTTTGAAGAATGCTTTCCATAGTTGTTAAGGCCTCTTGTAGTTCCTCTTCACTTTCAGCAACCATAGCAATATCGTCAGCGAACCTTATCATGTCCACCTTTTGCCCGTGTATGTTTACACCTTCTCTGTGACTCATTCTCTCTCTCAAGTCGTCAATCGCGCTCTGTATATAGGCGTTAAAAAGAACAGGTGACAGAGAGCATCCCTGCCTTACCCCTTGTCTTATATTGGCTTTCTTTGTGTCTTCGTCACATCTGATTATAGCGGCCTCATTCTTGTATAGCACCTGGATTATACGTCTATCTCTGTATTTGATATCAATTCTCTTCAAAATCTCGAAGAGTCTTTTCCATTCTACTTTGTCAAAAGCTTTCTCCAGGTCTATGAATGCGATGTATGTGTTTTGGTTTCTTCTTATTCTATTTTCTAGCAGTATTCGTAGAGACAGTACTGCTTCTCTGGTTCCCACACCTCTTCTGAAGCCATACTGGTCTCTGGAAAGGATGTTCTCTACTTTTGGTTCAATTCTCTTTAGAATGATATTAGTCAGTATTTTTGAGGCATGGGATATTAGGCTAAGAGTTCTGTGTTGCTCACATTTTGTCGTACCTGCCTTCTTTGGTAATGTGACAATTAGGCATTTCTCGAAGTCCTCTGGTATCTTTCCGGTCTTATATATTGTCTGTATCATTTTAAACAGGGCATCTGTGATTCCTTTTCCTGCTGCCTTAATTAGTTCGGCCGGAACGTCATCGATTCCGGGTGCTTTCCCGTTTTTGAGGTTTTTCAGTGCGAGGTCGAACTCTTCTCTAATGATTGGGTCTCCCAGATCATCCGCGTCTACCTCATTTTCTCTCTCTATCAATGCTTCACTGTCAATATTGCCCTTGCCATTGTACAGCATTTCGAGATATCTTTTCCATCTCTCTCCTATTTGGTCATTTTCGAATAGTATTTTGCCGTCTTCTCCTTCTATTGCATTGCTCTTTCCGATTCTCATCCCAAAGAAGTCCTTCACCGCAGCGTGAGCTCTTTCTACATTTCCTCTCTTGAGGTCGTCATTTATCTCAACGCATTTATTCTGATAGTATGTTTCTTTTGCTATTCTTGACTCTCTATTTATTTTGTTTCTTAGCATTTTGTATTTCTCTTGTGATTCATCTCTTTTATCATTTTTGAGCTCTCTTCTTTCTTTTATCATATTGAGAATTTCATCGGTAATCCATTCCTTCCTTGCTTGGGGTCTTTCTTTACCTATAATTTCCTCTGCCGTAGTTTTTATCTTCGACTTTATCTCTCCCCACATAGCATTCACGTTCTCCTCTTCCTTAGGTTACACTCTTGTGTCTTTTCCTTAAAATTGTCACTGACCTCTTTTATCTTTAATACCTTTGTATCCCATTTGAAATTATTTCTCCTCTTTAATTTTTTCAGTTTTAGAAGACTTTTGGCCATTACCATATTATGATCACTATCTATATCTGGGCCGGAATAACTTCTGCAGTCTTTTATTTGGTTCTTAAATCTATATCTAACCATTATATAATCTATTCGCAGTCTTTGTCGGTCTCCAGGGGATTTCCAGGTGTATCGCTGTCTTGGGTGGTGTTGAAAACAAGTGTTTGCTATCACTAATTTGTGTTTTTCGCAGAATTCTGTTAATCTGTTTCCTCTGTCATTTCTTGTACCTAGCCCAAAGGGCCCTACGCAAGTTCCTTCGCTTCCTTATATTAAATTATAAAATAATTAAATTAAAATTGATAAAATAATTAAAATTTGCTTATATTAAAATTGATAAAATAATTAAAATTACTGAACGTCGTTCCAAGGTTGTATTGGGGCAAATTTGTGAACTGTCACAGGAACCGTGCTACAATGTCTTAAGTTTAATTGAATTAATTATTTGAATAATATTTATTACCTTATTTATTTATATTCACAATATAGGCTTAGATGATTTCATTAAAATTACAAATAAAAATCCGAAAAAATATAAATTACAAATAATAAATGGTATTTATTTAAATAACACTTTATGTAGGAGGGTAGGTCAATGAATTCGCAGAATGAAGCGGAAAAATGATAAAAAAAACTTTTTTTTTCCTTTTATTATTATTCGCCATAAACTCTAATGCCTTTTTTTATATCTTTTGATAAGCTTATTCATACTTACGAAAAAAAAGGCCTACTTTTGCCCTTAAAACAAGCCGAAATTACACTTTTAACTTCTCCATCATCTGTAAATATATTTGGAAACAAATTATAGATGGAGACAGATCTGGACTGTAGGGAGAGTGATTTAATATTTGGAAGCCACAGTTGAGAAGAGCAGCCAATACAGAATTGCTTTTGTGCACGGGTGCATTGTCACGCAAAAGCAGCACCCCTTTTGTTCATTTCTCTCCTTTTCTTCTTTACAGCTTATTTTAACTGCATCAGCAGACCATAGTAGTACTCTCCAGTTATTGTGATGACATGTATGTATGTAGGCGTTTTGTGGCATCCATTTTTCTAAAAGGATATTTAAGTTTTTTTAGGTCATATTAAATTAAGCTTTCATTTTAGGGGTGGTCGATTTTCCATTTTATTTCAATGTATTATTTTTTTATTTTCTTTTCTAGCAAATTTTTAAAATTCACATTTTCCTGAAACATTATCAGGGAAAGTCTACTACTTTATTTCTGGTTAATTGATTGACAAAGCAAATTTTGGTAGCAGAAATGTCTTAGGAGAATTTGCATTCAACCAGATTTAACTGGTGTTGATGTTGACAATATCATAATCTTTGCATATTTACGGCTCTCAGTTGAAATATATGGAATAATAAAAAAATGTATCTACCTAGGTGCTGTCATTTTAAATAATAAAGGATGTAAAGCAGATATTCTAAGATGAATTGGAATGGCAAAATTTGCTATGACAAGTCTGATGATGATGTGTATTAACTAGTATACTAAGAGCAAAATAGTATAAGTAGAAGTAGAAACAGAAGATAAGAAAAAAAAGAAGAATACATGATGGTCTTTGAGATGTGATTTTGGAGGCGGATGCTCCATGTCCCATTGAACACAAAGTGCAAGAACTCTTTATCATTCAAGAGTTAGAGATAACAAGAAAACTTTTGACAACAACATTTACCCTTCTTTTTAAGCTCCACAAAGGAGCATAGGGAGGCCACCAGTCTTCTCCATTCAGAGCGGTGTTAGTAATCTCCCTCCACGACATTCCTAACGCTCTGACTTCCTTGTCATAGGAACGGTAAACCGTGAGAGAGGGTCTTCCAGGTCATCGGGGCCCCAATGGACAGAAAAATAGCGTTTTCCTTGACCAACTATCATCGGGCATTCTCAGAACATGTCCCAGCCAGGACCATCGCGTCTTCCGAATTACAGAGCCGACAGAACCCTGCCGGGTGCGCTTGCGTACAGCGTCGTTTGTTTTGTGGTCATACCACCTGATTTCTAATATCCTCCTGAGACACCTGTTTTCAAAACTAACAATCTTGCGCTCCTGAGCCTTGGTGAGATGTCAATATTCACAGCCGTACAGGAAGATCGGGATAACACATGCGTTAAACAAGCGGCATTTTGTTGTGACGCTGAATCCAGTCGCCTTCGGCCCGCTGGCAGCTCCGTCTGGAGATCACCATTGGAGGTGATGGTGGCACCCAGGTATCTGAATTTATTCCCCTGGGGGATCCGGTTGCCGTTAATCATCATCGGCGTGCCTCCATCCAGACATGCATCGTTGCACATGTATTCTGTTTTACCAGCGTTGACTCGAAGGCCGAGAAGCAAAGAATTTTCACATAATCTTGTTGTACTGCGCTATAATCCGCTCACAGAAGCATCACGTAGGACAATAATCCTAACTTACTTTAGGCATGTTGCCAGAAAGAATAATGAAAGTCTTGAGAAGCTGATGATTATGGAGACAGTTAAGGGAAAACGAGCAAGAAGGTTTCCTAGAAAATGAATGGATGAAATTAAAAAATTTATAGAACTTTCATTGAACGTTGCATTTAAAATTACCCTGCCTTGGATGATCAGGTGCTGAGATAGGATAGATATACATAAATATAAATATTTTAAATTATAATACCGGTAAACTACTAAAATAGGGGCAGGGGAATAATGCTGTGACATATAAGACAAGTATTTTAAATAGATAAATATGGGGGTATAGACAAATATATGTTATATTTGTGCTCTTGGCACAATTTGATGCCTACCTTTGTGGATTGGGGGATGAGGGGTGGTACGAAGAATTTGTTTCGCCCTGGGGTGGCGGGAACAGGTGGGGCATCAAGTTTTAAATATAGCAGAGGACCACGATGCTCAGTATTAAGCAATTAAATAAATTTGAAAACTTTGGTAAGCTTGATTGATGTGCGGATTTCAGGAGGGGCACAAGAGTTTAAGGTTGTATGACATTAGGTCATGAAGGTTGTAATGATTTACATATGCTTGTATTTTTTATATATTTTCCTTTGTTGCAGCCTATGGGTGGGGTCACAGACATATTCAGACAATGCTAGTTTTTTTAATAGTAACTGTTTCATATATTATGCGTGCCAATGTCAGTGTTGCTATAATCGCCATGACAGATAAATCAACAAATATGACAAATGTTGAGGTAAGATAAAATGATTTTCCACAAAAAAATACTTTTAAATAAGAGATAGTCTGAAATAAAATGTCACTTTTATTGTGAATATCTTAAATTTAAAACTACTCGTATTTTATTCATATTAAGACACTAATTAAAAATAATGGATGCTTAAAATCAGTGTTGTTAAAGATATTTTGAAAAAGTAATAAGTATTAATTACTACAGCTATTTTTAAATCTACATTAGAGAATGGTGATTGAAAAATGTTAACAATTGGGCCAAGATAGTATAATTATTATCATTTCACTATTACACTTTTCATTAACCCTTCCTTCCCTGTGATTCTAAAAACTTTAATATCTCTATAAATATTGGGTTCAGATTTAAGATATTCCTCCGTAATACATTTACGCATTGAATGAAAAAAATAATGTTACTAATAATTAGCACTTATCGGCCACATCAGAGATATTTTGTGAAAATCGGGAATAAATTCACCGATACAATTAAACTTGTGCCAGTGTGTGACGTAGGTATATTAATTCTAAAAAACCGCTATGGGTGAGGAAGCGACGCTATTCACGTCTCACTCTCACTTTACTTCAGTATATGGGAATGCAAGAAATAGAATCTCAGTTCGCTCGCTTTTCTCCCTTAGTAGCCAGTGGGCTTTCGTTCGAGTAAGTCGCTTCGTCCGTTTTGTGAACATCGCCCTATGTTTTTTTTTTCATGTTTTCAGCAATTAAATTTCAATTATTATCATTTTTGACTTCAAATTTAATTTATTTAAGCGATTGGCTATGAATATTCTTATTTTTCCGATTTTAAACTGCTTATTTTTGCATGTGTATTGATGTGTATTGAATACACATCACCGGAACGGGCGGATTTTTTTAGCACAGGTTAAACACAGCTCGATCATGTGACAGTTTCTACTTACTACCCAGAAAATTATCAACGATCTTATGTGAATAAACCAGAAAGGATCCTTTTTATGGGTATTATTAGGAAAAAATAACCCAAAACCTCCACTTGGAAGATGATCGATCTAGCAACTAAACTGCAAATATCGTCTGTAATGATAACTTTGAAACAAATTCTAAAGAGTTTTTTTTTGTATCTTTCAATTGCTGTTTTTGTATCTTTCAATTGCTGTTTTCGTAACTTTCAATTGCTGTTTGTGTATATTTCAAGTCAATTTGTGTAATTTCAACTACTATAATACAAATTTTCTTGTAACTTACGAGTATGTGCCACGTAAATCTTGAGGAAGGAATGTAAATCATGAAATCTTAATTTTTAGTTTTAATTGTTGAATAAAATTTATATTAGTACTTTATTTAACTCATTAAGGAGTCAACTTGTGTTTTGTAATGATTTTTTTTATTAACACTTTATGGCAAGAATACAATAGTTCTGACTATCAGTGATATATATCGATCGTCCAGTTCATTACTCAGACAACTCCAAATAACCTGTTTTGCGATACTGAGTAAAGCAATATTATAATCGTCACCATAAATCAAATACAATTAATTTTTGCCCGAGTTTTATATATTTTATCAATAGATTATATCAACATCTATTGATAAAATATATAAAACTCGGGCAAAAATGAATAGTATTTGATTTATGGTGACGATTATAATATTGCTTTTCTCAGTATCGCAAAACAGGTTATTTGGAGTTGTCTGAGTAATGAACTGGACGATCGATATTGTAATGAATTTGACATATAACTACTACAGTAAAATGTGATCACTTTGCAGTATAAGGGCAAAATGCACTGGCAACAATGATTTTTTTTTTCAAGAATACAACCCTTATTTGTTTTACTTACATATATTTTCAGATATATGATTGGGATAAAAAAACGCAAGATTTTATTCTAAGCTCCTTCTTTTGGGGCTATATGGCAATGCAAATACCATCAGGTCAACTCGCACAAAGATTCGGCGCCAAGACACTTCTAGTTAATGCATTGGTGGTCAATGGATTGGGTAGCATTTTATTTTCACATATTGTGCATTGGGTGAGTTTGCTTTTTGTTTTCCAACTTTTTAACTTAAAGCGTTTTAGTGATGCATAATTTGTTTCTCTTGAAAATAAATAAATAAAACAATATGGCTTAGTAATTTCCTGTTTCTTTAAAATATTCATATAAGATATCAATTTTATAAAAAGATTCATATAAAATTTCTTTAAAAAGATCAAGTTGTTTATTTTAATGCTAATGTATATTCAATTTATTAGACACACAATTTTATTGGATTATTTTGATAGAGAAAGACATTTTACGCTCTTGTCCTATACTTATTTTTTCAAGAAAAGTGTAAATAATTTTTTTTAAATATATCATACCCTCCATTAATTTAAAAAGTAAAATAAATAAAAATGGACTTTGTGTCTTATACCTCAAGGGTACAGATATTAAAGATATGCAAATATTATGACGGTAAAAATGTATTTACTGGCCTATATACGTCCTTGAGATAAACATATTATTTGACATTTTAAGTATATACTAGTACTATACATATAACATAAGTTGTTTTTTAGTTATAAAAACGTATTAAAGTCGAAATTCTTAAGGCGCTTCCTTAATGATAACAGAAATAAGAAATGCTCATGTTAAAAATAAAAAGAAAGCGTTATAAATAAGACTGACAATGTTCAGTTATTTTTAAAATAAGGTAATACTTGTAAGTTTATCAAAGATTGTATTTATAATTTGTAAAAATCAGTTCAGTGTTATTTGTAGTGAATGTAATTGAATATTTTGAGATATACTTGAACGTACAGATATATACATATCACCAGCGGCGGCTGGTCCCGAGGCGCGCTGGTGCACTGAGCACCAACGCACCTCGAGACACAGAGCGAACATGAAATATCGCTTTCTCACGGTTTATTTTACTCTGTCTGCCCTATATGAATTAGCGTTTCCGTCCGGTGCGTATTGGAGATCGCTCCGGTAATATTGGCTAACTTGGCCGGTCAATTTGAAAGGAATATTTTTTAATATTTCATTTTAATTTGTTTTTGAATTTTCACTTAACTCTTTCACGGCTACGGACCACTTAAATGACCCATACATAATACGTGCCGTCCTGGCGAGCGGCCTTTTAAGTGGCCACTTACTTTGCGTGTCGATATCTCGGTCAAAATTTAATCTTCTTTAAAATTTTTAACCTGAATATAAGACAAAACGTGTCCTCTAGTGACATCTCTTTTAAAATCATCAAAACTTCAAGAACTTGATCCATAAGAAGGATTTAAACAGACCCTTTGCAGGCCGTCGATATTTAAAGCATTTTGAATAATCGCGCCACTCGTTCGGGCGATCCGAAGGTCATGTTTCTAATGACGATTGCTCCCGATCAATATGAAGTATTATGCGTCGATATTTATTTTGTAAGTACGCGTATTGCGTATTGAATTAATTGCCTTTTTCATTGTTTATGGATTATTGTTTTCTTCGATTATTGCTTCTTATATTGTCGCACTTTCTTTATAGCTTTGATTTGGATCCCATTACACAAACTGTTTTTTAAGAGATTTTAACATTCACTTACTTTTACAACTTTTCAAATCGTCGTTATTTTTTATGTTACGTGTGTTATACGCCATTGAAACAATTCATAAAATTTTTAAAATAACTTTAAAAATTCAACACCGCTTATATTATCAATATGGCTAAAAGGAACTTGACTGGAGAGGAAATTGAAGATATCACGGTAGTAGAACTTGATTCAGATTTTGAATTAACCGATGAAGAAGACGATGTTGATCCATTAGAAGAAGAGCAGAGAATGGATGATACAATTATTCCAGATATTGGAACAACAACCAGCGGCAATGTGGAACCAAACGAACTATTAGAAAATGTATTTTCTTCATGGAGCCGAGGTCCATTTGCGCCAATAATCCACGAGTTTGATGAATTTTCATCTGGCATCTTGCCCTCGTGCCAACTTACACCAGAATCATCCGAACTCGATATTTTCGAATATTTTTTAAATAAAAATATAATTGAAAATGTGGTACAACAGACTAACCAATTTAATAATTTAAAAAAATTGAGTAAGGAATATTCCGCTAAATCACGAATTCAACGCTGGGTGGATACAAATGTACCAGAATTATATGTATTCTTTGGTGTCACAATGTTGATGACACGAAATAAGCATTTAACCATACGGGAACATTGGTCCACA
This sequence comes from Odontocerum albicorne, assembly GCA_949825065.1. Lineage (NCBI taxonomy): Eukaryota > Metazoa > Arthropoda > Insecta > Trichoptera > Odontoceridae > Odontocerum > Odontocerum albicorne. The sequence goes on along the minus strand of OX463847.1, from coordinate 4,699,349 downwards.
GACCCACTTTTAAATAGCCCAATTTTTGGCAAGACTATGTCAAGGGACCGGTATGAACTGATTTTAAATTTGTTACATTTTTCTAATAACAATATAACAAATAGTGGTGACAAATTGCGTAAAATAAGATTATTGCTTGATCATACTCGCAAAGTTTTTACAAGTGTCATGCTGCCTCACAAAAATTTGTGTATCGATGAGAGCATAGTTGTTTTCGAAGGTCGTTTTATGATAAAACAATACATCCCTTCCAAACGTCACAGATTCGGCATTAAATTATTTGTTTTATGTGATGTTGAAACCGGTTGTGTGTTAGATCTAATTGTGTATTGCGGTGATGGAACAGAAATAATTTATGATAAATCGTTGGGTATATCGGGTGCAGTTATCAAAACGCTTCTCAATGACTATCTTGGAAAAGGACACAACTTGTGGTGTGATAACTGGTACACAAGCCCACAATTATTTAGGTTTTTACATGACAATAAAACAAATGCATGTGGAACCGTTCGAAAATCTCGTAAAGGTATGCCCAACTTCAAAAAAAAACAAGAAAGGAGACATTGATTCTCAACATTGTGGACCCTTGTTGGCTATAAAATGGCACGATAAGAGAGAAATTCATATGCTGACAACAATTCATAGTGACAGATTTATTTCAACAGAGAAATTAAATTATAAAACTGGCGAACAGGTAAAAAAACCTGAGTGCATTGTGGATTACAATAAAAATATGGGTAGTGTGGACAAAACCGATATGATGCTTAGTAGTTTAAATTGCCTTCGAAAAACTTTAAAATGGTATAGAAAGCTGGCTTTTCATTTTGTTGATCTATACATGCTAAATTCATATTTTATTTACAAGTATACAACCGGAAAAACAATAGGTTTAGCGGAATTTCATTTAGCAGTTATAAGACAAATATTTGAAAAATATAAACTAGCATCAACATTGTCCCATTCATCTCCGTCCACTAGCAATCCACTACATCTTGGTTTATCGGGTTCAATAATAGCCGCACACAGTCCTAAAGAAATTCCAGGAACTGAAAACTGTGCGGAACCTTCTCGTCGATGCTATGAATGCGCTCATAAACATAAATTAAGGAAAAGATCTAGATATATGTGTGGTGAGTGCAATGTGAGTCTGTGTGTAACATGTTTTGGACCAATTCACGCCAGCAAACACTTTCTACAGTAGAAATATTATTATTGCAGTGTACTTATCGTTATAAATCTTTTCGTCAAAATCCAAAAACATACTTTTATTTGTATAATAGTGTTATAAGAATATTTTTTAATATTACGTGTGTATAGTGTCAGCTAAAAAATGCATCGGCGCACAGTTTGACAGTACTCAGATTCGGGATAATGGTGAGTCATATTTTTATGTAGATACAATATAAATTTATTGACGTAAAACACCGCCGCCTGTGGGACACACGAAAGATACTCGAACCATCGCCGTAAAAAGGTTAAATAAAAATCCTCGTACTATTTGTCAGTATTATTATACATATTTAATCTATACAAATATTTAACATTTTTGGAAGTTATGTTCGCGAATATATAATTTAAGTATTGTGAATTATTTCTCCGGTTCAGCGCACCCGTGCATCTCTAGACCGGCCGCTGCTGCATATCATCACGCTGTTTCCCTTGCAGGGTAGGAAGAAAGAACATATCTCCAAACTTTTCTATCCAAGGATACAACTTACGCCTCCTACAAATTCATTCATCTCATCGTGCACAATCTCCTATTATTCACAGTTTTTACTGTATCTTCTTTCCAATTCTGATTCATTTGATACAGCTATGTTTACCTCGGTCAGTTAAATAAACGTATGAAATGTTTAATTTAGATAAGGTGAAGATCGTTGCAATAAACACCTCTGTTCATCTTTGACAGCATCCATTGTGTAACAGTTAGCATTCACACCAAACAAGTGTGAATTGCAGGTTTGATTCCTAGCCAATTCACTTCTAGACTGGTTTTACTATTACATATTATAATTATCTTTATAGACATGCAGTACAAATTTTGTTAATATCTTATAAGTGTTCAACTGAAAAAAAAAATACATTAAAAGAATAAGCAATGAAAATAGAATATTACTTCCGGGTTGGTATATAGGAACTAGTCTAAAATATTTTAAAATTGGTTTAACGTCACAGCGCTTTTAATGTCTTTCTAGAGGTAGGCCGTTCATTTTGATGATTCTAAATTTCTACATAATCATCACATTATCTTAGCATTCACACTAAACAAGCTTGAGCTGCAGGCTGGATTCCTAGCCAATTCACTTCTGGACTGATTTTACTATTCTTATAATTATCTTTATAGACATGCAGTACGAATTTTCTTATTGTCTTTATAACTGTTTATCTGAAGAAAAAAAAACATTAAAAGAATAAGCAATGAAAACAGAATATTACTTCTGGGATGGTATATAGGAACTAGTCTAAAATATTTTAAAATTGGTTTAACGTCACAGCGCTTTCAATGTCTTCCTAGTGGTAGGTTGTTCATTTTGATGATTCTAAATTTCTACATAATCACCAAATCGTGTTATCTGATATTTTCTTAATGTTAAAATATCTTCCAACCTACTAGATAAACGAGTTCTATCACTCCACTTTTGAACACTTTGCCTATAATTGCTCTGAAAGTTTCCATTTTATTCGCTGAACGCAAGTTTTTAATTTAGTTTTTGTCATTATATCATCAAGGTATGTTATGTGTTTCATTTAGTTTATGCTTTTAATTTTTTCAGGGAGGATGGCAGGCAGGTTGCGCATGCAGAGCTATACAAGGGTTGACACAATCATGTTTAATGCCTTCAGTTCAAATCTTCCTGAGTAAATGGGCACCGCTCAGTGAAAGAAGCCGACTTGGAAATGTTGTAATGTCTGGTAAGACTTTTGGCATTTTTATTTCTAAAATTATCATTTTATTACTATTATTAATTCAAGTAATAATAATGATTTATTTCAACAAACAGGTGGTGGTGGTGTAGATAGTAAAGTGCTGGATTTTTAAGCATGTTACCTCATTTTCAAACAATTTTGATATACCTTTTAATTTAAGAAAAAATATGCAAGTGGCTCGTGAGTTTCAACTCAATGCCAGTTTTGGCACACGGTGTAAAAATGTTGACCAGCACTGATGTAGACTATTTGGAAAAAGCAATAAGGAAAATATATAAAAAAATCCCATAAAATTTACTATGAACGATACGACAGGGATTCAAAACAAAATACATCACAGTTGGGCACCTCTGGAAACATCAGATATTTGCTGATGGTTAGCACTTTCAACCCCAGAACATCAAGATCAATAACTGAATAATAAATGTAAAAAAAAATCATTGATTTCTTCTGGAAACATCAGATATTTGCTGATGGCTAACACTTTCAACCCCAGAACATCAAGACCAATAACTGAATAATAAAAATTAAAAAAAAATCATTAGTTTCCCAAAAGAATATGAACAGGTGGCCCTCAGAAGAATGTTCAAATCTTATTTTTTTTTACTTTATAGGAGGTTCATTTGGTACAATAGTCAGCATGCCAGCTGTTGGTTTCCTTTCTGGTCGATTTGGTTGGCCCGTGTCTTTCCAGGCGGTCGGTGCCATTTCTCTTGCCATGGGAATGCTCTTCTTTTGGTTTGGCAGCAACAGACCTTCGCAGCACCAGAAAATATCTTTGGAAGAAAGGCTTTACATTGAGACTTCTTTAGGACAAAAAGGAGGTCACAAGGTATGTTATTTTATTAGAAATATTAATTTCTTTAATCTGCATCACATACTGTATTAACCCGAATATAACGCGATATTTTTTACTCAAAATATTTTTCCAAAAATAACATTCGCGTTATATAGTATTCGGGGTTTAGGCCGTGTCCAATGAAAAATTGAATCTTTGAATACTGATATGGTGATAATTCCAGGAGGAATGACTTCACAGCTGCAAGTTTTAGATGTATCTGTCAATAAACCATTCAAAGACAATTTACGAAAGGAGTGCAGCAATTGGCTCTTAGCTGGAAATCATCCTCTGACCCCTTCAGGGAAAATAAAGAAACCATTTTAGCGGATGTCCTAGTAGGACGTGCTGATGATTGTGATTGTTGTTTGGTATTTAAATAAAATACCTCGATTAGCAATGCGGAAAGTGAGAGTGAATAATCAATGAATAGTAAACAGCGATGAATGGTCAAGTGATTAATAATAAGTGATCTTTATTTATCGATAAGTAGGTATATATACAATTCAGAACGGGGCGCGTGAGTGCGTCCGCAATATATTTTTATCTCACTCCTGCGCGTGCAGAGGTAGTTGCAGACGTTGCGAATAATATAGTGGATAGATAATTTGTTGACGAAAACGGTGAGACAGCGCGATGCGTTCTCTTTGTACTGTGGAATGTATCGTATATAGTATTTGCGAGTAAACAATATTAATGTTCTGGTATGCGACCTTTGGGCATGTCCGAAGGTCGGTTCGTCGGCCGTTGACCGTGCGTGTTGACAATATTCAGGGACGACGGTAGTCCCCACACCATCAATTTCAGTCTTAAGGGAATGGATCATGACCGCCTGGCAGAAGATTAGTGACACGTCTATTGAAAAAGGTTTTAAGAAATGTTGCATTCCCAACAATCTGGATGGGAGTGAGGATGACATTTTATGGGAAGAGGAAGATGCCATAAATGATGCATCAAGTAGTAATCATTCAAGTGACACTGATGATAATTCAAACATATCTGAAAAAAAATCATATTTTTTATAAGTTATACAATTTTACTAATTCATTTTTGTTTTATATTTGAATTTTTCCTTTCATTCCTGCTCCAAATATATAGGTCGCCTTATATTCGGGCTAATCCAGTCATTTTGAAGTGTTCTAAACAGTTACTTTAATTGAAATTGACATTTGGTTGAGTACATAAACAAGGTTTTCCACAACACTGTTTGTTCACTTACCTTATTTTTTCTGAAAGTTAAATAAATTTATTTGTTACAGGTTTTGAAGACCCCTTGGAAGTCAATTTTCACATCAATTCCTTTCTTAGCTCTTTTAGTAGCGCAAACTGGGTGCAACTGGGGCTATCTCACAATGTTTCTTGAAACCCCAAGTTACCTAAGTCTTGTTCTTGGAGTAAGTTCTGAAATGGTGAGTATTAAGAGGCTGAGCCTTTTCAGTTTATCCGAGTTTTGTATATTTAGCCGAAGAAGTATCAATTATTGATATACACATACATAACATATATAATATAACATGTTCCTTACTCAAAATGTTTTGTTCCATACTAAAGTGGTGGCTACTATACTTGAGAAAATGAAGGATAGTCCCTGTGACATTTGAAACGTCATGTCTCAAAGGGATGGGGTAAAATCATTTTTTTTTACAAATCGAATCGTTTTTTTATAAATCGAAAAATTGTTTATCTCTAAACTGACGTTTTAATTCCTCATTTTCATTATACTGACTACCTAATGTATTCTATGATTTGTATCTATCTTTAAATAGGCCAAGATCCACTGTGAATTAATACTAATTACGAACATTTAATTTTAGGAAATAAATTAAAAAATCCAATTCTCTTATAGCCCATCCCTAGCCAATATGACTTTTGACAAACGTCACCAAATATTATTTGATTTAAACAAACTGCCACATTTTTGCTAATTTGTAACGAGATGTATTAAATTGTCATTATTGTTAGTTTTATGTATTGCAATTACCTAAATAACTTGCTATTTATTAGAATCGAGGCTTATCATATATTAAAGTTGATAAAATAATTAAAATTACTGAACATCGTTATAAGGTTGTATTGGGGCAAATTTGTGAACTGTCACGGGGACCATGTTACATTTTCTCAAGTATAATTATAATTACAAATAATTATTTGTACAATTCTTGAATAACAAAATTGCACGGATTGGACATTTAACATGGGCATTGTATTAATTTTCTTTTGAGTTTGACTTCTTCCAGGAGTAAAGTGAAAAAGTTGTTCTTGCCGGGATGAATTGATTGAATTGTGCAGGTGGTTGCTTTTTTGTGTTATCTGTCTTTAACCTTGTATCTTTCAAATCTTCGTATGAAAGAGTATCCTTCGGAGAGGAGTGAAATTTTGATGTCGATTTCGTCTTGGTCGAATAAATTGCTTATTTCAAATCCATTCAATAGGGCGCGATATTATGACACGACTTTCTTAAGATATAAAAAGGTTTCCTTTGCAGTTTGTCTTCCCTTGGTAAGTTTTGTTACAGAGGAACAGCTGGACAAATTACAGCGTCTTCAAAATGTTTGTTTATGATTCATTTTCAGCCTACGAAAGTACGATCATATAACTTCATACCAGAAGGCATTGAACTGGTTGAATATTAAAAATAGACGCCAAATTCACATACTGTCTCTATTGTATAATATCCTTAACTGTCCCGCCACCCTCTTTTATCTCGCCGAGAGTTTTCAGCGTCTTTCCAATAATGGATTAGCGCTACGCTCAAACAGAGATTGTTTATTGGCCTTTCCAGTTCACCGCTCCTCTTTCTTTACGTCGTCCTTTACTGTCCATACAGTGAGACTCTGGAATCAGTTACAAACCAATATAAGACTCGCTCCGTCCTTGGCATGCTTTAAGAAGCGACTGAAAAACTCTTAGTTTCTAGTCAGTAAAATAACGTGTATCATTCCTGAATTTTCTTTTCCTTTCCTCTCCGCCATCCCTTCCTTTCCTTTTGATTGATGATATCTCACTTTATATGAAAAATACTGTTCGGGTGATTATTCATCTTCGTGGGGTGTGTGGGCATGTGCTCACGTATATGTTTATGAATTTTGTGGGGATGGATAGTCATTTGAATGATTTATGCGACCACGTAACTTGTTTCATTTACTTTTGTCTGGTTGGTTGGAAGAGATTGCCGCCTGGCAATAAGCCCTTCAGATTGTATTTACAATAAAAGTGTTAAATAAATAAATTAGTTTTCTGCAGTTTTCTTACCAAATATGTTTTCCTAAACATATGCACATGCGAGGTAATCTAATGGCCGCACTTACCACCGCCCTGTCCTTGCACTTAACTTATATAATGAGCGCAGCCCCCCCTCCCTTCCTATCCTTACACTCAACTTATCTAACGATCGCAGCCACCACCTTCCTATCCTTACACTCAACTTATACATTTTGTAATATTTTTAATCTGTCAGTAAGACTGACTTGGAATCCGGATATAAAGCCCTATGAAAAAAGCCTGCTCTCTAAATGGCACTAAATAAATTGTCCTTTTATTATCATTCTAACAAAAAGCTATCCTATATCCAGTCATTGGTTACTCTTTCATACATTGTAATTTCAGACGCAAAATAATGATACTTTTTTTAATTTCAGAGTGGAGTTTATTCAGCATTACCATACATTGCTATGTTCCTTTCAGGTTTTGTTCTGAGTTTCATATCAGATTTTATCATAAACAAAAAAATTGTTTCCATTAGTGTTGCAAGGAAAGGATCAAACACTTTTGGTAAGTTGTTTCATTATAGCCCTTTTTTTCTATATTTTCTTTAAACAATCATCACCATCATCATCATCAGCCCGTCTCCGTCCAATGTTGAACATAGGCCTCCCCTCTCCTCCTCCATTCCTCCCTTTCCTGGGAAAATCGTTTCCAGTTGCTCCCGACCACTTTTCTAATGCAGTCTGACCACCGTGTCTGAGGACGGTCCACAATTCTTCTTCCCTATCTTGGGCGCCACTCCAGCACTCTTCTAGGTCCATCTATCATCTGTGCATCTGGCAATGTGTCCCGCCCAGTTCCATATCTGAATGGCGACTCTTTCGGCAACATCAGCTACTTTGGTCTGCTGCCTTATCCATTCATTGGTTCTCCTATCCCTCAAGAGCGATATTTAACATTCTTCTCTCCATGGCCCTCTGCGTCACCATGAGCTTGCGTGAGCGTGCATAATCTGTTTATTCAGCACCGATGTTTCAGAGCTTGTGCATAATCTGTTTATGCAGCACCGTTGTTTCAGAGCTTGTGCATAATCTGTTTATTCAGCACCATTGTTTCAAAGCTTGTGCATAATCTGTTTATTCACCACCTATGTTTCAGAGCTTGTGCATAATCTGTTTATTCAGCACCGTTATTTTAGAGCTTGTGCATAATCTGTTTATTCAGCACCATTGTTTCAGAGCTTGTGCATAATCTGTTTATTCAGCACCGTTGTTTCAGAGCTTGTGCATAATCTGTTTATTCAGCACCAATGTTTCAGAGCTTGTGCATAATCTGTTTTAATCTGTTTGTTTAGCACCGATGTTTCAGAGCTTGTGCATAATCTGCTTATTCAGCAGCCCTTTTAACAATATTTTCAATAAATAACACTTGCACATTTTGAAATGAAAAGTGTTTTGAGTTTTAACGAATAATTTGATACCGATGAGTATGTAAAAAAAAAACACTTCACCCTTTTTTTTTAAAGTTAAAATAAAAATACATGTAAGAAAGAGGGGAAAAATGTTTCATATAAATTTTTGGTTTATGAAAAAGGAGGTCTTTTCATGTTTACATGTTATCAGTACGATACAGTCGAAACGCTAGTTTACTGGAGATACAACAAATGAAAGGCAACAAACTCAGATCTATATGAATTAAGAATGTCTACTTGTCTTGTTTTTCATGTACTGGATATACAAGTACAGTAGAGCATCGATTTTCCAAATACCGATCAACCGAATCATCAAAGTTCAAATTTGCGGCCGCTAGAATAGAAATTCAATTTTATGAAAACTTATCGTGTTTTATAGTATTTACAGAATTTCAAATTGCCCTGGCGCTGAAGCACTTTCTCCCTCCCCGCCAACCGGCCTACCTGAGCAGCCTCACGTCGTTAGTAGCGTGTTAGCCTTCACTTGTGTGACAATCGGTTATCTGAACACCCCGAGTCTCGAATTGTTTCGGATAATCGATACTCTACTGTACATATAATTACTTGTCATGTAAATAAATTATTATAAAAAAGTATTAAAGTTAGTGCTAAGTAAAAGAATTAGATAAAATTGTTATGTATAAACTGGAGTTATTTTTTAATTCATAATTGATGAACTCATACGTTAAATTAGAAATGCTCTTTAATTTTTTTTTATAGCTTGCCTTTGTCTTGGATTCGGTATAATTCTGATGACTTTCGTTCCGAAAGACAATCTTGCTCTTGCACTTTTTATTCTGATTGTATCGACGGGGTCTTGTTCCGGTTTCATTTGTGGAATTATGGTGAGTTTTATATTATTTTTACTATTACACCCTTAATGACAGCGAACAAGGTAAACGAAGCACTTAATATAATATAGTGTACAACAACCGTGCCAATGTAGCCAAAACGATAAGTACCCAGCGGTAAGTAATACACATCGGGCTTAAGAAAGAGACTGTCGACCGTAACCGGCTAACTTCGGCTTTGTAGAGCATCGTCTCTGTAGCACGACTGATTGACTAATCACGACGGAACAGGTGTATGAATGACAGAGACGACGCTCTACAAAGCCGAAGTTAGCCGATTATGGCCGACAGTTTCTTTCTTAAGCCCGATATGTATTTTGTTAAAGTTTTAGTTGTGTTTTTCTGAGTGAACGGCGGCATAAACGACACATATTGTACATATTTGGTAAGTCTTCATAATACCCTTTGAATATACTATATACTAGGTTAGTCAAAAAGTTTTGAAAGCGGAAATGAAAATACATTTTTTTTGGGGGGAAATCACTTTTATTGCTCAGTATAGTCTCCCATAAGATCAATACACTTGGTCCAACGATCTTACAACTTTGTTGTCCCATCACGGAAGTGACTTTCTGGAAGGCCTGCAAAATACTCCTCTACGACGGCTATAACCTCTTCATTTGATGAAAAATGCTTTCCACGAAGGAATTTTTGAGGTGTGCGAACAGCCAGAAGTCAGAGGGAGCTAAATCTGGCGAATAGAGTGGATGCTGCAACAATTCGTACCCCAATTCACTGATATTCGCGATGATTTTTTGAGCTGTGTGAGCAGGTGCATTGTCTTGATGAAAAATGATGTTTTTCTTCTGCAAACCGGGTCTTTTTTCACAATTTTTTTCATCCAACTGGCCCAAAAGGTCACAATAATATTCAGAGTTGATTGTTTTACCAGTTTGGAGATAATCTATCAACAAAATTCCTTTTGCATCCCAAAAAACTGACGCTAACACCTTCTTGGCCGATTTCTGGACACGAACTCGCTTCGGAACCAAAATGCCTGGTTCACACCACTCCTTAGCCTCTTGTTTTGATTCAAGATCATGGTGGTAGATCCAAGTCTCATCCATAGTGATGAATCGACGCACAAAATTATTTTTATCCTTTTGAAATTGCTCCAAATTTTGCTCAGAAAGTCGCATTCTAACGTGTTTTTGTTGCATTGTTAGCAAATGCGGCACCCATTGTGCACACAGTTTTTTGAAACCCAAAACTTCAGCCAAAATATGCCACGTTGTTCCATGTGAGATGCCTATGGTGTCAGCTATCACATCCACAGTCGATCGATGATCTTCCAAAACCATATCCTGTATTTTCGCTATGATTTCTGGTGTTGATGCACTTTTTGGACGTCCTGAGCGTGAATCGTCTTCAACGCTTGTACGGCCACGCTTAAATTCCAAAACCCATCGGTGAACGGTTGGAAATGAAGGAAAAAACTCCTTTAATACTTTTACCATCTTTGCATGGATCCCAGTAGCCGATAAACCTTCCAAAACAAAGAATTTAATCACTGCACGATTTTCGGATTTTTCCATTGTTAAAAAATACACTGACACGTCAACTTCAAATGGCTTGTAAACAAAGAATGAATTGACAGATCGACATGAAATTTTGAGTACGTTCTTATGAAAGATGAAATATTAAAATGGCGTAGAAATTTTGGTTTTTCTACTGCTCCATAGATGTCGCTTTAAAAACTTTGTGACTAACTAGTATACAAAAAAGATAATTCTATTTGGTTTTATTTTTGCTAAATAATTCACGGTCCTCCGGGATCAGTTATACTAATAAATACCTTGCGGCACTTAAAGGGTTATCTTAGAAAAATATTTCAAAAACATTTGTTGGATTATTTTATAACATTGATTTCATTTTTTTCAGCTTGCCCATGTAGACTTAGCACCAAATTTTGCAGGGACATTGATGGGTATTACAAATGGTATAGCAAATGCTATTGGGATATTGGCACCTATATCCGTTGGGCTTATTCTTACAAATCCAGTAAGTATCAATCAGTTTATCAACAGGATATGAACCAGAGTTTTTTTCGTATCAACACCATTTGATCAAAACTTTGAGTGTCAAATATTTAGATTTGATAAACTATAGAAACATACAATGCTGTTGGATAGTATATGGACTATTCTTTATGTGAACATTTCAGTCTTTGAACTTTCTGAAGCATGTAACATATCGCATCACTTGAAAAATTATACCAAAGTGATGTTTTTTACTACCCCATAGTAAAAATATAATATATGTACAGTTTACCGTGACGATACAGTAAGTGATGGTATGGGTCGAATGTGGTTTAAAAAAAATCATAATGATTGTATCGGACGTATGCGTCATCAAAAAACAATTGTGTATTTGTTCTTAATTGTTTTTTTGTTTGATATGTAAATTCATGGTTTGTTTTGATGTATAATATTTGTATGTGTTTTTATATGGTATTTTTGGTGATTTTTGTATATGATAATTTTATGTTTGTTGGGGTCCGTGCGGTGTCGTGACCGCAACGGAAATGTAACTTATGTGCGGCCACCGCAATACTACTATATATCGCTGGCCGGCCGGCCTCTGCATGCGCAAAACTCCCGAAAATTGTGGTATTTTGCGAGTTGTGAGCGCATACAGTGGCGGAAAATGGCACTTGCGATGAGCGATCGGCGGCACATAAGAAGGGTCAAATCCAAAATAAATCGGTTCAGTCACGGATCCGCTACAGAGCAGTCGCTTCCCGCCAAAACAGTCGCGATCTCACAGCAGTCCGTTGCTAGCTTACAACTAAAAAAAAAAAAAATCTTTACACACCACCACCCAAATTTCCTAACAAACATACCAAGCCCGTTCTAACACACCAGATGAAGGAGTAGGGTGTCCGTAAATCGGACCGACACTCCGAGCAAATCATCAACTTGAGAGGGACAAAATAAATCCCGCCCTTCCGGTCTGGGTTCACGCGAAAAAATCAACGTTAAACCACATTCAGATAATTCAAAACAGAGCCCTCCGCACGATCTTAAAAGCACCCTAAATAGTCCGCAATTCAAGACTCCACGCAGATACCAAACTGCAAACTATCCCCGAACACATGCGCGCTCTGGCCGAAAGGTTTTACAGCTCCATATCCAGACATCCAAACCCAGTCATAAAAGCCTTAGGTAACTACAACGCGAACACTAGATATATACACACTCGCCCGAAATCAATTTTGAAAGACATCCGTCCGAACCCTCCCTTAACATTAACAGTAAATGTCCCCTCAAATGACCGTTCGATCGTCACTCTGAACCCCCCATCAGCGACAGCTTCCCCGGCTGATAGCTTACCCCCATAGGCAATCACGTATCTCTCTCTCTCTCTCAATAAACATCTACTCTCAATAAACATTTACATATCAATATAATTATAAAAGTCACACACGTCTCCCCTATTATTAACCTATATATACTAAATTCATTTTTCATTTTTATATTTTATTCACCACCATTATTTTTCACACACACCCGTTCAATATATTACCGTGTGTGACGACACATTTTTATGTATATTCGTATATAATCTTATGTATATACCATCACATTTATATATGTATTTAATCATTTTTATAATTTCTCATAATCATTATATTATATTTAATTGTTTTTATAATTTCTCATACCTTATCCGATGAAGGAGTAAGGCGTTCTACCATTGGACCGAAACTCCGAACAAGCTATCCATCACTAGTCAAAATAAATCCTTTTTAGTTCACTCTGCCTACCAGCTTTTACTTGAAACCAGCTACTACCTACCTAAGAGGAATCTCTTTACCCTGGTACCTTTTCACCAATCTACGCCTCTGAATGTGAGCCAAATTCTCAGAGCATTGCGCAGCAGCCATACAGTTCTTTGAACCAGTGGCGTACAATGATGATATGAGAATCGAAGGTGGTCATGAATTATTCAACGAAATGATTCATGAATACCTTTTGGTGAAAGAACATTATAAAATAGCCGGTTTTTCGAATTTATAGTAGAATTTATTGCAAAAGCTCAATTTCAAGACCTAGAAAATGGGCAAATTTATCAATAAAGAATAATCGTTTTTCTAATTAATAAACTTTTATTATCTATTTTTTCCAGAATGATGTTGTTCAATGGAGGTTTGCCTTTATCATGCTTTGTGTCATAATGAACGTTAGCAACCTTTTGTTCGTCATATTTGGTACCAGCGTCACTCAGCCATGGAACGAGCCAGAAAAAGAAATAAATGATGTCGGTAAGAAAAAATAGGATATCTTTCATTCATTCACTATTTCCTTTATACATTATTTCATTTATTATCTACAGTAATTTAAAATTTAAATAGTATAATCTTTCCCTTCCTGTGTTAAAAACAACCGCCCGTTCTGGTACAGTATATTCAATACACATGTAAAAATGAGCGATTTAAAATCGGAAAAATTAGAATATTCATAGCCAATCGCTTAAATTAATGAAATTTGAAGTCAAAAGTGATAATAATTGAAATTTAATTGCTGAAAACATGAAAAAAAAAACATCGGCTGACGTTCACAAAACGGGCAAAAAGACCACCTCGGACGAGACGAGAGACGGACCAACACTGTATGTTATGCCTCGAAGGAAGAAATACAACTGCAAACTGAGATTCTATTTCTTGCATTTCCATATGCAGAAGTAGAGTGAGAGTGAGACGTGAATAGCGTCGATTCCTCACCCATAGCGGTTATTTAGAATGAATATACCTACGTCACACACTGGCACACGTTCGATTGTATTGGTGAATTTATTCCCGATTTTCACAAAATATCTCTGATGTGGCCGATAACTGCTAATTATTATTTTTTAATTCAATGCGTAAATGTATTACGGAGGAATATCTAAAATCGGAACCCAGAATTTATATATTTATAGAGATATTAAAATTTTATGAAGCTATGTGTACTAGTTACATATCACAGGGAAGGCAAAACCTGCAATAGGCAAAGCCTGTGACAAAGTGGTCTCATTCCTTAATTTATGAATATATCATAATATTTTAAAGCATATTATTATGTAAAATAATTTTATAACATGCAGTCATTTTTTAAAACCATTTTGTTGTCACCTGCAGATAAGTGAGCTGTGTGCCTTTAGGTGACCTTTTAAGAAAAAAAGAGCACAAATAATGATTTGAACCCAACCATACACGGGCATCGTATTGAATAAGTTAATCACACACACATATATCATATATTTGTCTTAAATATTAAAACACTCAGTAAAACATTTACTTTCGGCATTCAGACACTGAATTCCAAGTTATTTGATATATAATTCTAATTCCATCATCAACAACTGTATCGAAATCATGTCCGACAATTCCTTATGACTCACTCTACATTCCCACCAGTTATTTACTAATTCTAACTTAATCATCAACAACTGTATTAAAATCTTGTCCGACAATTCCTTACATATTAACTCGTTCTGCATTCCCACCAGTTATTTACTAATTCTAACTTCATCATCAACAACTGTATCGAATTCATGTCCGACAATTCCTTATAACTCGTTCCACATTCCCACCAGTTATTTACTAACATCAACTGCATCATCAACAACTGTATCGAAATCATGTCGACAATTCCTTATGACTCACTCTACGTTCCCACCAGTTATTTACTAATTCTAACTTCATCATCAACAACTGTATCGAAATCATGTCCGACAATTCCTTATAACTCTTTCTACATTCCCACCAGTTATTTACTAATTCAAGCAAACAGCATCCTATAAAGTTATCTAAAAAACTATCATTTTATGAGCATTTTATAGATATTTTTTTTAAGTATTTTCTGAAATAAACGGAATCGTTTCTAATTAATTAGTATTCATTAAGAAAAAATTGAGCGACGTAAAATGTATTGCTTGTTTATGAAGTTTTTTTTTTATTTTTTCAGAATTACAACCACGGGAATCGGAAAATGTTTGCGCTAAACAAGAAGAGAAATAAATAATATAAAGGAAATGTTGTTTTTATTGAATCAAATTTATATAAATAATTTAAAGCCACTTATCCTTAATTATTATTATAAATTAATAGATAACAAATCCATATTTGACAAATAATCCACTTTTGTGACCAGACAAGAGATAAATAAAATTTTGATTGTAAAAAGAAATAAAATAAATGAATGAAATACTTATTTTAAATTTTTGTGTTCAGAACTGGTTTATTTTGAGTTTACTACCGGTTTCGAAGACCTCAGTCTTCATCGTCAGGTGAAGATAAACTGACCGACCTGACGATAACGACGGAGGTCTTTGAAACCGGCAGTAAACTCAAAATAAACCAGTGGTGAACATAAAAATATAAAATAAGTGTTTTATATATTTATTTTATTCGTTTTACATAAAAAATGGCACCACAAAGTGAAGCTGAAGTCTTTTCGAAAATTCAAGAAATACATTTTGATTATTTACTGAAACTTCATTTACACGAATGCTTTGGTCATGTGCAATGACAAAATCAATAGTTTATGCTATTTTATTTTTTTTGGTCGATTTAGACGCCCTTCAGATATCGCGCCTGGAGCAAGTTCCTAGTTGCCCTATGCTTGTCCAAGGCTGGGTAGACTATTAAAAGGCCTTTGTACAACGTTGAAGTGAGGATTTATCTATTTATTCTAAAGGGGATGATGGTGGCTTTTCAGAGTGTAAACGATCTTGATGGGGATGATGATGGCTATTTAGAGAGTGTGAACAAACCCATTCTAAATTAATTGAATATACTTATCTGCTTGTCTGCAATATGTGTTTAGATGACGTATATTATTGGGGAGTAGATAACTATAGGCCTGCTTTGTTATATGCAATATGCTGAAGAAGAAAATAAGTCTTGCCTAATTCACCTGACACGCATCTGTTCCCTATCCCATAGCACACATCATTCCATAATCTCGCCCTGGAGAAACATATTCTCCAAGCAAATCCAGACATTCTCCGTGTGAGATAATTCTCACAGTGCCAGTTCTCAAGACATCATATGCTGTCTCGTTGGAGTTCAATTCAGTTTTACCATAGCCATATAGTTCACAGTTGCCTAAAATAAATGACATTTATTATTAAATAAATGAGAGAGAGAGCATTTCGTGTAGCCATGAAATTATAAATATTTATCGATTTACATTATAAAGCTTACGTATACAAGTTAATTACATTTTAACCTTTAAATGCATCTGTATGCATATCTGCAACAGTTTATTCTGACATCTATAAATGTCAGTGGGAACTAAAATGGAATGTTTGAATTGTTGATTGAGCTAAGATGCAAACTGATAATTATTTCCAAGGTCTACGGACCGTTAAATCAATTTTTCTCACAAAATTTAATGCAAACTCGTTGATGCACAGTTGATTCCATTTTCAAACTTGCAAAAAATCGAAAACACGCACAAAGGTAGATGTACTCAGTACAGCGTAACTTTTACAAATGTCAAGCTATGACGTTGAAATTTGGAGGGAAGTGTCAATGATAGATGTGGTAACCTAACAAAAAAAAGAATTCCAATCGGGTGACTGACAGCGCCAAACGGTGACCGGTCCTAAAACTTTTTGATCAAGGTAGTACATAACACGAGTATGATATTACGCAAAGTGTCATAGTTTTACCGGTCATAAAAATTTAAATATACACGGATCTGTTAATAAGTAAATGTAATACAGGTCTATAAATTCTAGAATGTTGACTTTCTGTCAACTGATATGATGAGTTTTTGGTTGATTTATATGAGTACGTATATTTTATAAGGTCATGCTTCATTAGAAATGAAATGTGGACCAAGTTCAGACGTTTTGAAGTGATTATTTTTTTAATATAAAATATTAGTTTGAAATATGACTGCCGAGGAGGATGGTCAAAATGGATACATTAAAGTTAAAAAGAATGAGGCTGATATCGAGGAACCATTACAAGGTAATATATTTAATTTATATATCAGTGGTCTGTGAAACGAAAAATCGGATAATCGAGTGGGGGAAAATGTCACAACATTATTTATACTAGAGAAAATGTAGCATGGTCCCTGTGACAGTTCACAAATTTGTCCCAATACAACCTTACAATTTAATCACAAATAAATAAATTTAAACTAACAGTTATAGACTGACTAACTGAAACTAGAAATTTCCTTGTGAATTAATTCTGAATTATTTTAATAATATTAATTCCTTTTTATATTTTTTTTATTCACAATATAGACTTAGGATGATTTCATTAGAATTTTCAAAAAAAAAAAAAAGAAACGATAATCTGAAAAAAATATAAATCACTGATTATAAATAGTATTTATTTAAATAAAATAATCTGGAAAAGAACAAGGGTAAGTCAATGAATTTGCGGAATGAAGGGGAAAAAGGAGAAAAAAATGTATTTTTTCTTTTCAATATGTTCACCATAAACTCTAATACATTAAAAAAAAAATTAATCCATGGAAAAAAAGTCTTGCTTTTGCCCTTAAAATAAGCCGCAGTTGCACTTTTAACTTCTTCATTGTCTATGAATTCTTCCCTCGAAACTTTTTTTTCATATTTGGATACAAATAAAAGCCAGAGCTGGGCTATAGGAAGAGAGCGATTTAAGAGCGATAGAACTTTCATTGAATGCCGCATTTAAAATGACCGTTGATTGAAAAGGACGGGAATAATTAGGCAATGAATTGT